>PVKU01002524.1:0-222975 GCA_004027475.1 Anoura caudifer
ATCCCTTCCCCTTTTCCCTGGATATTCCTATCCCTCTCCTCTCTTGTTCTCAATTTCAGTGTCTTTGGTTATATTATGCTTGTTTGTTTGTTTTTTTGATTAGGTTCCTGTTAAAGGCGAGATCATATGGTATTTGTCTCTCACCTCCTGGCTTATTTCGCTTAGCATAATGCTCTCCAGTTCCATCCATGCTGTTGCGAAGGGTAGGAGCTCCTTCTTTCTTTCTGCTGCGTAGAATTCCATTGGATAACACATAATTTGTTTCCTTGATCAAAACAATAAGAAAGTCACATATAATTGTGATAGTACAAGGAAAAACCCTCATTATTTACGGGATGTTTTGTCTTATCAGGATTCTTGGAAGATTCTGTTGCATGTGAGAAGAGATGTGAACTGATCCTGTATTAAACATTACTTAGTGTATAAATATCAAGTGATTGTTTTTATACAAAATATAGTTCACTTGTACTATGCATTCATAAGTGTTTCTCAAACAGTAAGAATGTTTCTAAACTGACTGGAAGCTCAGCTTAAATTCTTGAGATTTCTTTTCCGACTTAGTAAGGTGATAACACCTTATGCTTCTACGAATGAAAATGACAAGACTGATGAACTTTTAAGAAGATTGTCATAGCATAAAGATATGTATGTATATGCATATGTGTGTATAGGTATACACATGTATGGATGTATAATGCATTCTTTCTTCTTTAAAAATGGCCAGTAAATATTAATAATTTTTTAGCACATGTCAAGAACCAAAAAAATAAATAAATAAAAAAGATCACAGTGAAATGGAATAGTTTTCTTTTCTCAGAATGTTAAGGCAAGTATACAAATAAAGGACCTATAATAGAATTGCTTTCTCCAACAGAATTATAGCATAATTACTGAAGGACCATAATATATTTTTTACTAGTCTGTTAGAATTTTCTACTATTTTTTATTCCTTAGAAAGTTTTACTACACTAAACTTAGGATAGAGGTCATAGTCCACATTTTGACAAATGAGTAAGTACAAAAATAGTAACATTACATAGAAAAATCTTGTATCCATATTCTACAGCTAACGCAGAGCTAACCTTAACCTTATTTTAGTTATACTAATTAATAATCTAAACTACTTCAAGATTCATCTGAATAAAGAATTCACTAATGTACAGTATAAAACTACCTATTCTCATAAGAAAGTCCTTATTTTAGTTATAAACTCAAAGAATCTTCTGGGTCTTTATATTCCTTAATCCTTTCAATGGAAGCAAAGTGAATAAATATGCCTATGCAATCTTAAAATTTTCAGTTGAAGAGAAACAGGCCAGTCTTAAAATACAATTAATTCTAACAAAATATTTCAAAGAGCCATTAGCCATCCAAGAGGAAATATGCCATTATAAAGACTTGATTATATCTTCATTAACTATTTAATAAATAGAGACATTGCTCATCTATATTCTCACATCTATTGTTCAACTATATTGTTTTTATAATTTTATGTAGTAAGGAGAAGGATGAAATATTTTCTAGGTATATGTAAAACAAACACAAATTCTACCATTCTAACACACCTGGATAACTATTACACCTTCTAATTTATCCATATAATTGCATATTCTATTATGATACTATTATTTGTGAAATATTATATGTATGAATACATATAACATATATTATCAACTTATAAAGGGTAATTAATAAAACCCAAGGTTTCACTACTCATCTTTAAAATCAGTGCAGCCATTGCTGATACCTGACCTTTCATTCTAGAGTACATCAATGCTCCAGTTTCTGGATATCATTCCCTTATAATTCCTTATAATTTTACTTACTTGGATGTATTAGGTGTTTACAAATTTGGAAAGTTCATATTTCTTTTTTAATTAATTAATTAATTTTTAGAGAGGGGAATGGAGGGAGAGAAATATCAATGTGTGGTTGCCGCACCCCCTACTGGGGAACTGCCCTGCAACCCATGCTTTTGACCTAGACTGGGAATTGAACTGGCAACCCTTTGTTTTGCAGGCTGGCATCCATTCCATTAAGCCACACCAACCAGGGCAGAAAAAGCTCATATTTCTTTTAATGACCCTCTTTATTCCTAGGTGTGAATTTTGGTCCTAAAACTCACCTTTAAGGTTTTTATGTAGTTTGGGCTTGCTCTAGGCATTTTCCCTGAGTGTCCCACCTTTTTGTAAGTTTTCTTTGCCCTTATTTCAAGTATACTCTTGTGTATGCTATTTGACTGAATTTTATTTTAATGAAGCTTGTCTGAAATTTTTTTTAAATTGAAAATTTTAGTTTATTTACTTTGATTATAGATACATGTAGATTTGTTCTGCTATCCTGCTTTTTAAAAAAAATTTTGTTCAGCTTTTACCATATCTATTATTCACTTACTGTCCTGCCTTCTTTTGGATTAGTTTTTGAATTATATTTTATTTTCACTTTTTTGTTCTTCTAATGCTTTGGAAGTTACAGAATTGATTTCATTTTTTTTAGTGGTTATTCTTGAAATTTCAGCAGGACTACTTAACTTAGCATTAGAAATAGTTCATCTATATTTATAAAATAATTTACTCAAAGTAAGGTTTAGAATCAAGAGATATGAGTTTTCATGCTTTAAAAATATATACTGCTAAATTGTCATCCAAAAAAGTTATATCACTTTATACTGCAACTGGAAATCTACAAATGTATGAGTGTTTCACATTCTTGGAATTGTTGAGTATTGTGATTATGTACTTATCTTTTACACTAATTCAATTGTGAAAAGTTGTTCTTTATTTTTAATATTTTTTTATACATTGCTTAAGTTATATTATCTTGTGTGAGAGTTTTGGGGGGCAATTCAGCTATTTAATTACCAAATTTTATGTGCTCATTATAAAATAAATCATTTATTTGAGGCTAGTATTTTTCAGTGTCTATGTAAGTTTTTGCTTATTGGTTAATTTACCTTGAAAATGTTCTGTTACCTTGATTACACTTTTACTATAGAATTAAATAGTTAGCCAAACATTTGTATGTCCTTCTCTTTTTAGACGGGATATTATATTTAAATCTTTGCTTATGTTGCCTAACAGGATGTTCATGAGGATAATCCTAATGCAGAGAGAGGTGTTTTCTTCAGCTACCAACACTTTCTCTAGGTGCTATACATTGTGCTAGATTATTATTATTTTTATTGATGGCCTCCAAAGGGAACAGAAGTGGATGTGTTTGGTTAGTTTCCTGTATTCAACCAGAGATGACTAATTTTTAATTGTTTTCTTTCTTTTGTATATTACTCTATTGAATGAACTAGAGTAAAGATGGAGGGACATTTTTCAGGCCCTTCCCAGCCCTTAAATTTTTTTGTAATTTGGTAAATGCTTCTCGAATATTCATTTCCATTAAATGCAATCATTTATACAAAAAAGCTCATACCAAATTGCAACTACTATACTAAGTGTTAAGAATTAAAATTTAATTAACATATGGTCTTATATCCATCCGTATTTTCTTGTAGTTGATTATGAAAGTGTCTATTTCATTTAGTTAATTCATTGATATTGAGATATGACTACATAACATTACTGGGGGGTCCATTTTTATATTTATTTATGGATGTATTAAATAGTTATTTTTAATAATATAACAATTGCCCATGAAGTCTTCACTTCAAATAAAAGCTAAGATATTGACAATAATCTACATCTAGCCACCTGGTTTTGCTGTTCCATCAACTCATATCTTGCCTCTGCTGATCGGAATTAACTACCACCCTAAATCCTCTGTTATATGATCCTTGTTTAAATTTTGTTTCCCATAGGAGTATCCCCCACACCATCCCACTGGTATTTGTGGAAGAAATGCATCGCAGCTACTTTAACTCTTTTCTTTTTAGATACTTCCTATGGGACATCCACCTAGTTTGACCTAAGGAGAAAGACACTTCCATTGAGGATGAGGGACCATGTATTCTGCAGGTTCTAGGTTGTAAGTTTTCCCAATGGTACTATACACCATGTATTTCCAGTGGTTGGTTTACAATGTACCATTGCACAACTTGATGACATTTAAGCTGTCTGTTTACAAAAGAATAGTCACTTTGAAGGAGCTTAATTTTGTTGGTTTACTAACTAATCAGTTTCCTGATGAAAATGCTAACAAATATTACAATTTGTAACAATATTATAAAAGGTAACTGTGTTTGATATTTCAATATAAATACAGAATATGAGTTTTTATGGGCCAGGACAAGTAAATCTATAAATATAACATGAGAAGAAAATTGACATAGGAAAACTTCATGCATAACTGAAAACTGAAATTTATTGGGCACATAATGTTTTTGCTCTTATGTATCAGTATATTGTCTAAGATAAAATGCTGTGAACTAGTGGCAGGTCTTTTTAAAATGTAGGGCAGTACCTCTTTGGAAAACAATTCAGTTTTTCAAGAATAAAGGAAATTATTATATACAAAAGGTAGAGAAAATGAAAATAATACAAAACATCATTCCATAAAAGTCCTAGAGGAGAACATTGGCAAGAATATTTCAGATATCCCACACAGCAATATTTCACCGATACATCCCCTAGGGAAATGTGTAAAGGAAAGAGTAAACAAATGGGACTACATCAAATTAAAAAGTTTCTGCATGGCTAAAGAAAACATCAGTGAAATGAAAAGGGAACCAACCATATGGGAAAACATTTTTGCCAGTGATACCTTGGATAGGGTTTGATCTATGAAATATATAAAGAACTCACACAACTCCACACAAGGAAGACAAACAATCCAATTAAAAAATGGGTAAAGGACCTGAACAGACACTTCTCCAGAGAGGACAAACACAGAGATGATAGACACATTAGAAAAATGCTCAACATCACTAGCCATTAGAAAGATGCAAATTAAAACCACAATGAGACATTATTTCAAACAGGTCAGAATGGTCATCACTAACAAATCAACAACAACAAGTGCTGGTGAAGTTGTGGAGAAAAGGGGACCCTAGTATACTGTTGGTGGGAGTGCTGAGTGCTGCAGCCACTGTGGAAAACAGTATGGAATTTCCTCATAAAGCTGAAGATGGAACTGCCTTTTGATCCAGCGATCCCACTGCTGAGATTATGCTGTAAGAACCCTGAAACACCAATTCAAAAAACCTATGCACCCCAATGTTCATGGCAGTGTTATTTGTTATTTACAACAGGCAGATGCTGGAAACAGACTGCATCAGTAAATGAATGGATCAAAAAACGGTGGCTCATTTACGCAATGGAATTCTATGCAGCAGAAAGAAAGAAGGAGCTCCTACACCTCATGACAGCATGGATGGAACTGAAGAGCATTATGCTAAGTGAAATAAGTCATGTGGTGAAAGACAAATACCATATGATCTCACCTAGAAGTGGAACCTAATGAATAAAACAAACAAGCAAGCAAAATAGAACCAGAGACATGGAAACAAAGAACAAACTGAGAGTGACCAGAGGGGATGGGAAGGGGGATAACAGGGGGATAGAAGGGGAAGGGAGGAGTCAAGAAATATGAATAGAAGATTCATGGGCATGGACAATGGGGTGGGAATTGTCTGTGGGAGCATTTGAAGGGGAAGGCCAGGGGAGAGCAGTGGGAGAAAAGGCAGGACAACTGTAATTGAACAACAATAAAAAATAAAATAAGGTGAAAACATTTAATAAAAAGCATCATTCTTAGATGTCTTACTTCAGGGAAAAATATTGTCACAAGTAATGTAACAGTTGAGAATGTTAAAAAATGGAATGCACACTTAACATTATGATAAAAATAAATTATTTATAAGGTGACAGTGTTATAAATTACATAATATAGACACATGATATAAAATATAAAAATTAATGACTATCACACATTTTATTTAAATTTGAATAAAACTATTGATTTACAGAGATTGAATCAGTGTATATGTATTTGCAAGAGTGAGAATTGTTGAACACTTTTTCTTCTGTTTATCATCAAAAGCTTATAATACAGTAGAGGAGTTTTTCTCTTAATGTATCCATTTATTGATTTTGTTAGCCATTAGATGGACTATTGCAATGATATCAAACTGATAGAGCATCAGCTACATATTCAGCAAAGATAAGGACTGATGACAAATGTTTTAAAGATTAGAGCTAACTGATATTCAATTATTTATGGAGAAAGCTTATAGTTATTGATAAATCTTGGTTCAGGGTTGAAGGGCACAGTAAAACATGTGCATACTTTCCCATCACAGCTATTTTAGTGTGCACATTTTCAATTGTGCTGTTTGGTTCAACTCTGCATGAACAGGTGACCAAGAGCTGGTAATTCAGACCAACTAATTATAAGGCAATAGCAATTTATTAAAGTGTGAACATGTGATTAAAGATTTCCTTGGAACTACTGGGAAGAAACAGATTCTCCCCCACTTCTACCTCCTCTCTGGTGGATTTTTGAGAGGAGAGTTTGGCTTTAAATGGAGTAAAAAGTGAAAAAAAAAAAAAAACAGGTCTGAGAAGGCTTGATCAAGTCACAAGGATATTGCTTGAGCCAATGTATTTATTTGTGATTGAAGTTGTGCTTTTTATGAATTTTTAGTAATTTTTTCTTTAGCCATCTTGAATGCAGTATTTTCTCACTTGAAAGGGAAATAATCATTAAGTACAAAGTATATTGTGGTGATTAAGAACCTAGATTCTGAAATCAGGCTGAAAAGTTTAAATCCTAGCCCCATCACTTGCTGATTACATGGCCTAGTACAAGTTTCTTAATTTCTCTGTCCCTCAGTTTCATCAACTATGAAAAAAGAACACAATGGGACTTACCTTAAAGACAAGAGTACTTGTTTTGATGGTTAAAAAGGATAATATAAGTAAATTATATTATCTGTAAATTAAATATATATAAAATAACTCAGTGTATCTGGCATATGTTAAGCACTCAGTGTTAATTTTTTATTATTTTTATCTTTATTATCATTTATAGATAGATTGTTATCCATGGAAAACTTCATCTAAATCTACAACAGTACCCACAAACACAAAAGCATCTTTTGGAATTGAATAAAACAGAAGAATAGAATGGGAATCCATCTACTATGATTCCAATGGATATTAAAAAAAAAATCAAGTTTTGAATAGTTCAAGTGATTTGCTTTTAATGCTCCTCAACTACATATTCCTTATTCAATGTCTGTATAGGAAAGAAATATTGACCTAAAAAGTTGTTCAAAGTAGAGAGGGCTGCCCAAATAAGTAGTTTATTATGACAGTTTACAGGAGATGCCTTTAATTTATTTTCTTTCTCAGGCATGCAAAAGAGGCTGTAGGCTTCCATGAGAAATCTCTTCATATTTTTTACATGTGCATTTAATTGAAATGTCCAGAATTCAGGGTGCCAAACAGTTGCTGCCATTTAATGAATAATTGTAAAATATTTTTTTAATTTAGAAAATGGAATTAATAGAATATGAAACTGATGAGATGCAGAATCTGATGATTCAAACTATGTATTATATAGTCAAATAGAAATAGTTTGTTGATTCTAATGAACGCTTATGTTGTAACAAAATAATCACATGAAATAATTGAAATATTCTTTTTATTTATTAAAAGAATGGTTTTCTAAAGGTAGTAAAATTCTATAGGTGTCAAAAGATAGAGAAACACTGACTTATGGGGACTGAGCGTACAGCTCTACAATTTTCTAGATGGACCCTTTATAATCCAGGGAAGATTCAGAAATCTCACCTATAAACATAAGTATGTGAGCTCTAAGGATGTTCAGGAAATTGTGTATCCATCCATTATGTATTAAAATTATAAGCATTTTATAAAAATTAATTTGATTCCAATTTGGATGCCTTTTATTTCTTTTTCATGTCTGATTGCTATAGCTAGGACTTCCAATACTATGTTAGGAAGGGGGGAAGGGTTTTTAGGAACAACTATAAAACACACATGGACAAAACCAAGGGGGAGCACAAGCAGGGGAGGGAGGTGAGGATGGCTAGGATGATGGGGAGTGGTGGGGGGGGTAAATGCAGACAACTGTACTTGAACAAAAATAAAATAATTTAAAGAAAAAAATTGATTCTTTGAGGTAACTTTATAATGTAGATATTTTATCCCCACTTTACAAATGAGAAAACTAAGGCAAAAAGAAGTATACTGATTTGCTTAAGATTGTAGAGCAGGCAAGTGGCAGAGCCAGGGTGACCAAAAAGGGGATCTGGTCTTCACACTTAACCAGTACACTCTTCTGCTCTCATGATTACAAATCACTTGACCAAGGAATCAAGGCTGACTCTATATTACCTCCTGTTTGTATTGTTTTATGTCTCATTTTCCTGTGTATATCTCATCACATGTCAGGGCAATGTTGCTCTGGGTAGATAAAGTGTGCTTATCAAATGTTAAATTAACATGCAAATAATTTGCATGTTAATTTAAAATAGTTTTACTATTCTTTTTTATTGTTATCCTATTACATTTTTTTGAATTTTTCTCCCTTTGCCCTTCTCCATTCAGCCTCAATACCCACTCCCACAGTCAATTGCTGCACTATTGTCCACGTCCATGGGCCATTCCTATATGTAAAACATTTTTATTATTCTTCTCCTCTAAAAAGTCCTACATCTAGTTTCTCTTTCAAATGTATACTCAAACTTAGGCAACCCAGCCAAGGCTTTTATTTAACAAAATAGTATTTCAATAATGATCTCCAAAGTGAATTGTCCAGCAACATGTGTATACTATATATTATTTAAAAATATTTTCACATTTAAAACTTAGATCCTAAAAGCCTTAAAAATAGAGGTACAACATTATTTTAAAAATTAGATGGGAAATAGTGTCAACTAGTTTGTTCAAATATATGTTTATTTTTTTCAGATCCAAAATCAAATTTTAAACTTCTACATGATGAGTACTTTCTATTTAATTCCACTCATGCTAATTACATTTGTTCTCACCCCAATGCCAACTTAAGAAATTGTTATTGACTTAACAAGTAGTTCAAAGTGGCAAAATACCACAAAAGAGCAGATTTTTTGGAATGTACATAAAAAATTTTCTCTTTAATTTTTTTTTTTTTGTTGTTGACCCCAGGGGACTGTGGGATCCTGAGGTAATTTGCTGGCTTTTTTGGATTCTTTTATCCTTGTCTTAAGACTCTTGCAGGTAAAATATCCTTTATCCCAGAATAATTTAAACCACAGATTATCAAAATAGGAGATGGATAAAACTAATATGATGTTATGTGCCAACTATATAACTCAATATAAAAATATATATTTATACATAAAACTACACATCAACAAAACAGAATGGATTATTTCTACATACAAAAAAAGAAGGAGGAGGATATAAAAAATTTTCTATAGATTCAGAAACCAAAACATAGGGAGAAGAATTCCCTTAATATAGAAATAAATGTGAGTTATATGTACATTTAAGAAAGATTAATTTATAAAGTAAGAGAATTATTTTCCAACCCATTTATCATGTGTGGCTGTATCCTCTCTTGCAGCTCAGGGTTGGAGGAGCCACAAATCTACAGCAGAGCACATTCACACCCACACTCACTTATAGTGGGACAATTCAGACATACCAATCCACCTAATGTGCACAGCTTCAGGGTGGTGAGGACACCTGAGTTTCCAGAGAAAACCTGCAGACATGGGGAGAATGTGACCTCCACATAGAGAGTGGCTCAGGGCTGCCAGAAATCAATTTTTTTTTCTCAACAATGTTGAATGAAATGACATTATTTGAGAACCTGCTGTACAATGTTATATATCAATTATACCTCAATTTGAAAAAAACCCACTATGATACTCATTTCACAATATATACTATATATATCAACCCATTGTGGTCTACACCTTAAGTGTACACAATATCATTTGTCAAATTATACCTTAATAAAACTAAAAAAAATAAAAATAAGTGAAATAAACAATACAAAATGAAGAAGAAAGAACCCATGGTTTCAGGAAACATAGCTCAACTAGAAATGTTCTAGGGAAAGAGATGAAAGAGAACCCTAGAAAGGCTTATAATTCAACTAGGGATTTAAAGCAGTATTTCCTTTTTATGATATATTTTACTGATTATGCTATTACAGTTGTCCCATTTTTTCTCCTCTTTATCCTCCTATATCCAGTATCCCCATTGCCTCCAGAATTCCCTTCTCCTTAGTTCATGTCCATGCATCATACATGTAAGTTCTTTGGCTTCTACATTTCCTATACTATTCTTAACCACCCCCTGTCCTTTTTAAAAAAAAAATTTAAACAGTTTTAAAAATTGTTGTTCAAGTACAGTTTTCTGCCTTTTCCCCCATCCATCCCTACCATCCCAAGCCCTCCTTACTTCCCTCCCATTTCAACCCCATTTGTTATTGTCCATGTGTCCTTTATAATTGTTCCTGCAAACCCGTCACCCTTTTCCCCTATAATCCCCTCCCCTCTGGTCACTGTCAGTTTGTTCTTAATTTCAGTCTTCGGTTATATTTTGCTTCTTCATTTTGTTGATTAGCTCCCTGTTAAAGGTGAGACTGTATGGTATTTATCTTTCACTGCCTGGCTTATTTCACTTAGCATAATGCTTTCCAGTTCCATCTATGCTGTTGAAAGGGTAGGATCTCCTTCTTTCTTTCTGCTGCATAGAATTCCATTGTGTAAATGTGCCATATCTTTTTTATCCATTCATTTAGTGATGGGCACTTAGGTTGCTTCTAGCACTTGGCTATTGTAAATTGTGCTGCTATGAACATTGGGTGCATAGGTTCTTTGGATTGGTGTTTCAGGGTTCTTAGGATATAACCCTAGTGGTGAAATTGGTGTGTCAAAAGGCAGTTCCATTCTAGTTTTTTGAGTAAATTCCATTCTGTTTTCTGTAGTGGTTGCACCAGTAGGCAATCCCACTTACAGTGCACTAGGGTTCTCTTTTCTCCAGAACCTCTCCAACACTTGTTGTTTGTGGATTTGTTTATGATGGCCATTCTCAACGGTGTGAGGTTGTATCTCATTGTGGTATTAATTTGCATCTCTCTGATAGCTAGTGATACTGAGCATCTTTTCATATGTCTCTGGACCCTCTGTATGTCCTCCTTAGGGAAGTGTCTGTTCAAGTACTTTGCCCATTTTTTTTAAATTGGGTTGCTTGTCTTCTTAGGTGGAGCCATGTGAGTTCTTCATGTATTTTGGAGATCCAACCCTTGTCTGAGGTATCATTGGGAAATATGTTCATTTGGAGGGGAAGGCAAAATGGTTTATGACAGCGGGAGTGTATTCTATGGTATTTAAAGTACCAACCTGAAGAGAAGAGATAGGAGATCTTTTAGATATGTATAATTTTAACTGTAATATTTCACGCAACTAGCCACTTTTTAGAAAGGGTGGAAAAAAGGTAAGATTCTTGTCAGGGGTGGGGAAGGATTGTGAGTTGGATCTAGAAAGCACTGAGCTTGTGGGAGGTCAGATTATGAGATAAAGTGAGGGTAAAGGATAGAAAATAGGTGTAGTGTACAAGAGAATAGAGTTAACCGCCACAGTAATGAAGTTCAGTAAACAATGAAGTGAGCTAAGATTCAGGAGGGGTGCTATGTAGTATTTACAATTGTATGGAATAGCAATTATTTACAATAGTAATGGAGCAACAATCATATGACAGATTTTATGTGATCTGAATTACAAGAATAGGAAGTACAGGACCTAGAGTAGTGTGCTACTGGAACACAAGTGAAGTGAAAGATGGAAAATTAAAAATATACTATGGAAGAGAGAACAAGGGAAACCAAGCAAACAATGCAATTTAACAAACCAAGTGAAGAAGACTAAAAAGAAAGAAGAGAAATACAAAAATACTAATAAAATAAAAGATATAAGAATAATGAAAAAATAATAATACAAATGTACAATAACTTGCAAGTTCTCTGGAGTAGCAAAGTGAAATTTGTCTCACTGTCTCAGTTGTTGGGATGACCCTTCTTTAGGTCTATCTCTGGTCTTTTCACAGCTCCAGGTTTTATTGTCTCACTTGTGGCAGTAAAAAAAAAAAAGGAAGGAAGGAAGGAAGGAAGGAAGGAAGGAAGGAAGGAAGGAAGGAAGGAAGGAAGGAAGGAATAAAAAAGGAAAGAAGGAAGAAGGAATAATGAAAATTTTAAAAAAGCCTTCTGCTGGCTTTAAACCATCCAAGTCAGTTCTACTGGTCTTCCTGGCTGCAGCAGGCTGAGGAGGGATTGGTTTAGTTTTTTTCCCTTCTTCGCAGTTGCCCAGCCTCCAACCTAGTTCCTCAGTTCACTGCCAGGCACCCAGTTCCCTTCTGCTCACAGCCTAACCTTCAGTCCACCATTTGTGCTGTCCTTGAGATGCACCAATTAGGGGCAACTCACACACTACCTTCTCGTTCTTTGCTGTCCTAGATGCTAGGGACTCTCAGCACCCCTTCAGGGTAGTTCAGCACCCCCACTGATTTAAGTCTTTCTGGGGATTGCTGACTCCCTGAGCCCTGCAGCTCTCCTCTGCAGGGGCATCTCCACCTTCCTCTTAGAGAGCCAGTTGGCCCTGCAAGGCCCTGGGTGCAGGGGTTGGGTGGGAGGTGCCTCTGGAGAGGGGGGCAGGAGTGCTCTATCCTAGGGCTGCAGGTCTGAGCACTTGGCCTCCACTGCTGGGGCTGCATGGGCAGCTGCCGGGCCATGTGGTCAGGGGCTCTCCACGAATTCTGCTGTGGAGAATTCCCCAAACAGCCACTAAGTGCCTCTTTTTTTCTCTTTTTCATTTTGAAAAATTCCTCCTATTCAAGCCTTCTGCTCCAGATAAGCACCTGGCCTCTCAAACAGCCCAAATCTCCAACCAGAAGAGAGACTACCCTGGGATAGGGCCTGTCATGGCCCAACTCTTTCCAGCCTGTGTACACAGTCTTAGTGGGTGCACACTGCCTCTGTGTGTTTGCAGCTTCATCCTTATTCCCCTCCATGACTTCAAGCATCCAGGTTCCTCCTGGTGCTGCTCAAACCTTGTTTGTCAGGGGAGGGAGCCATTGACCTGGCTGTCTCCCAAGAATCCTGTGGCAGACCCAGCAGGTGCTGGGTCTGAGGCTACAGCCACCCTGGTCCCCGCTCTGGTTCCAGGGACCTTATTATCCTTTAGCACTCTCCTTACCATCTGGTTTTTCAATGTCCTCTACACTTTTTGGTCTTCAATCTTCATATATGGCTGGGATACTGTTGGCTGTTTGTTCTATTCCTCAGAAGATCAGCCTGGTGTTTCACCCATATGCAGGGGGAAGTGGACTTGGCTCCCACCTATCTCACCACCATCTTTGCTCTCCAGTTCCCCCTGTCTATTTTCTACCTACCAATTATGCTTCTTATTCCCTATACCTTCCCCCTCCATTTTCCCCTTCACCTTCCCCACTGATAACCCTCCATGTGATTTCCATTTCTGTGATTTTGTTCCTGTTCTAATTGCTTATTTACTTTGTTTTTGCTATTTCAGGTTTAGTTTTTGATAGTCGTGAGTTTGCTGTCATTTTACCGTTCATGATTTTGATCATCTTCTTTTTCTTAGATAAGTCTCTTTAACATTTCATATAATAAGGGCTTGGTAATGATGAACTTCCTTAACTTTATGTTGTCTGGGAAGCACATTATCTGCCCTTCCATTTTATATGACAGCTTTGCTGAATAGAGCAATCTTGGATGTAGGTCCTTGACTTTTATGACTTGGAATACTTCTTTCCAGCCCCTTCTTGCCTGGAAGGTCTCTTTTGAGAAACCAGCTGACAGTCGTATGAAACTCCTTTGTAGGTACTGTCTCCTTTTCTCTTTCTGCTTTTAAGATTCTCTCCTTATCTTTAATCTTTGGTAATGTAATTATGATGTGCCTTGTTGTGTTCCTCCTTGGGTTCAACTTCTTTGGGACTCTCTGAGCTTCCTGGACTTCCTGGAGGTCTATTTCCTTTGCCAGATTGGGGAAGTTCTCATTATTTTTTCAAATAAGTTTTCAGTTTCTTGATCTTGTTCTTCTCCTTCTGGCACCACTATGATTCAGATGTTGGAATGTTTAGGGTTGTCCTGGAGGTTCCTAATCTCATTTTTCTGAATTCTTATTTCTTCATTCAGTTCTGATTGAATATTTATTTTTTCCTTTTGTTCCAAATCATTGATTTGAGTGCTGGTTTTCTTCCTTTCACTGTTGGTTCCCTGTGTATTTTTTTCTTATTTCACTTGGCATAGGCTTCACTTCTTCCTTTATTTTGTGGCCATATTCAATAACCTCTCTGAGCATTCTGATTACCAGTGTTTTGACCTCTGCATCTGATCAGTTGGCTATCTCCTCATTGTTTAATTCTTTTTCTGGTGTTTTGATCTGTTCTTTCATATGAGCCATATTTCTTTGTCTCAGCACACCTGTTAAGTTGTAAGGGGTGGAGCCTTAAGTATTCACAAGGACAGGGCATCTCACTTCTCTGCATGTGGTGCTATCTATGCGGGGAGGGTCAGAGATAGAACAATGGTGCTTTCTTGGCTCTTGCCTTGCTTTTAGTCACTTCCCCCATTACTGAGAAGTGAATTGTGCCCTTTGAGTTGTGCCCTTGTGCTGATTCCCAGGTGGGTGTGTTTGTGTATCTTCTTGGACCCTGTAGGCCCCTCCAGTGTACCCTCCTGTGAGATTACCAGTTTTTCCCACTACTGAAAACCCCACAGATTTTTTATAGCCAGAGGTTTTGAGGCTTTATTTAGTGGTGCTGGAACCCTGGGTTGCACGCTTTGTCTCGCTCCCTAGTTGTTCTCCAGGTTTATTCACATGCAAATGTGGGACAACCTGATCACCAGCAGCTGCCTCACCCACCCAGTCCACCAGCCTCCACTGAGCTACTTTTCCCCTTTGCCCTTCTGCTCATCTCTGCCCCTCCTAACAGTTTGGATGAATATTTCTTCTTTAACTTCGTTGTCTGACTTCCATACAGCTTGATTTTCTGGGAGTTTTGGTTGTTGTTTGTTTTTAAATTGGTTGTTATCCTTCTTTTGGATGTGTAATGAAGCAAAGCATATCCACCTATGCCTCCATCTTGGCTGGAAGTGCTAAATCAGTATTTTTTAAACTTTAATGCACATGTAAACCCTGATATTGTGTCAAAATTTGGATTCTGATTCTGTAGTCCTGGGGTGGGGTTCTAAATTCTGTATTTCTAACAAGGTTCCAGGTAATGTTGATGCTGATGATCCATGGGACAGACTAAACTGAAGAGATTTAAATTGTAATACAGTAGTTAAAATGTTGCATGTAAGGTAAAAGCAGAATGTTGTGGAAGAAGAGAGATGATAAATACCTGCTGGGTGCAACGCTTCATAGTGACATCTCAGTTAGGCCTGGGGCTAATTATTCTTGGCGTTAGGAGAAGAATGCAGGGCATTCCATGCACAGGGGACAGTATAAGCATAATTTGCTGGGTGCCAGGCATTGTGCTTGTTGCTTTACACAACATTCAAAGGGTGTAAGAACATATTCATTGATAAGTTCTCCCCCAGTTATTCACTTCCCTTTCCTGGAGACAACAATGTTTAATGTTTCTAGTGTATCCTTCCAAAAATACTATTTGCCTATACAAGTGCAGTGCTGGGCAATCTCTAAGATAGCCTGAAATGATCCCCATCCACCTCATGCCATGTATGTGCTCATCTCTTCTCCTTTAATGTGAGCTGGACTAACGGATTTCCTTAGGGAATAGAATACTGCAGAAGTGGTGCAATATCACTCTGAGACCAGTCTGTGAAAAAAACTACAGCTTCCATCTTGGATACTATCACTAATTTGCTCACTCTCTGGGATCACCCAACCTGGGGGAAGTCAACTGAGATGCAGGGGGCAACCTTGTGGAGAGTTCATGTGAGAGACTGATGCCTGCCAGCAGCCAGCATGCCTGCCAGAGAATATGTAGAAAAATTGAGTGAGCTTGGAAGCAGATCCTCTCTCCCCCAGATGAGACTTTGAGTGAGAGCACAGCCCCAGCTAACAGCTTGACTACAACCTCCTGAGGACATATGCCAAGGGCAACCAGCTAAGCTGTGCCCAATACTTGACCCATGGAAACAGATAATAAAAGTTTTAAGTCATTAAGTGTTGGGGTAATTTGTTCTACAACAATTGATAATTAATACAACAAGCAAATATGTTATTGTGTATTCTCCATAATTTTATATAAATAGTAGAATATTATATACCCAGTTTTGTATTTTGTTTTTCCTACTTAGTATATCTTGGAGATCATTCTGTGTGACTACATAAAGAGCATCTTTAATTTTTTCTGAAAGAAGGAAATGGGAGGAGGGGAATAAAGCAGGGATGGGGACATCTGCTATAGTGTCAACAATAAAAATAAAGAAAAAAGGAATCACTGTAAAGATGGTAAACCTGATTCTTTGGCAATTGTCTCAAAGGAAACTATTCAACTTAAACATTGACATAATTATCTGACAGGTAAAATAGTGATTCTAACTCCATCCTGGGCTTCAGTCCTCCACCCAAAACTGCAGCTGCAGCATCAATGACTACCCCCTAGATCCATCAACATTGGCACTACAGCCCTGCCTAATCACCCCAAACACCAAAGCCCTGATTTTGCCCACACATGCACCTTGCTCTCTTCCCCTATTAAAGCAATGCTCTGGTATTTCTACTTCATTTGTTTGTTCTAAGTATATTAACTGAGACACAGTTGGCATGAGCATTAGGAGAACAAAGGTGGAAAGTCAGATATAATTCCTTTCCTGGTGGTACTTACAGCCTAAGGGAGCAGGGGACATCAATAAAATAACTACACAAATGTTAGTATTGTAAAAGTACTTTTTCATCAATACTGAGTTTTTGTGCTAACATAAATATTGTATGAGAAATCATGTATAATATGCTAAAATAACTTCCTCCCTAAAATAAAATTTTATCTCTGAATATTTATACCAGAAAAAAGAAAGGACCAAGGACACTGGAGGCCAATTTTGGGCCATTTTTATAAGTTACTTAACTTTAATATTTTTTCATTTCATAAAGAATATTTCATGTCACTTCACACCCCATTAGGATGACAATATTTCCAATATAAAAGAACAAGTGTTGGAGAATATGTAGAAAAATTGGAACCTATGTTGTGTTACTCTTGGTAGAAATGTAAAATGGTGCAATCATTATGGATAACAGTTATAGTGGTTTCTCAAAAAATTAAAAATAGTATTACCATATAGTTAATTCCACTGAGTGTATATATCCAAAAGAATTGAAAGCATGACCTCAAAGAGATATTTGTCCACCATGTATATAGAAACATTACTCACAATAACTAAAAAGTTGAAGCAACCCATGTGTCAATCAATAGACGAATGAATAAACAGAATGTGGTATAGACATACAATGGAATATTACTTAGTTTTAAAAAGGAAAAAAGGCCCTGGCTGGTATAGCTCAGTGGATTGAGCGCGGGCTGTGAACCAAAGGGTTGTGGTTCGATTCCCAGTCAGGGCATATGCCTGGGTTGCGGGCCAGGTCCCCAGTGGGGGCCATGTGAGAGGCAACCACACATTGATGTTTCTCTCCCTCTCTTTCTCCTTCCCTTCCCCTCTTTCTAAAAATAAACAAATAAAATATTAAAAAATGAAAAAAAATTCTGACATATACTACAACATGGATGAACCTTTAAGACATTTTGCTAAATGAAGTAAATCAGCTGTAAAAAGACAATTTTAAAATAGTATAAAGCATTTCAACATTTTTACTGTATGATTCCACTTATACTAAGTATATAAAGTAGTCAAATTCATAGAGAAAGTAAAATGGATGGGGATGGAGTAGTGGTAGGAGGGAATGAAGCGCTGTTATTTAATTATAGAGTTTCAGTTTTACCAGATAAAAAGAGCTCTTCTGGGGATTGTTTGCATAATAATGTGAATGTACTTAACACTGCTTAATTGTACATTTAAAAATGATCGAGGTAATAAATTTTGTTAAGCCTATTTTATCAAATTAAACATAAATAAAAATAAACATTTGGTCTATACTAATGACACTCAAGATATGGTCTCTGGATCAGTAGCAGCATCATGATTTGGGAATTTGAAAAAATTCAATCAATATTTTATTCGCATTTATTAATGGGACAAAACAGAAACTAGAATATGTTGAGTAATCTCTGGCCCTTACTAAAAATAAAATTTATACAGAAGTGATTTTTGTGTAACACAATAAACTAGTATATACTATAGGAATTTTAAAATATCCAATACTATTTTATGTTTACCTTATAAGGTATTTAACTTTAAGGTAAATAATTACACTTTTAAAAATTAGTGCAAGCAATTAGTAACACAAATAAAATTGAAAGCAAATGCTCACTTTAAACAAATTTGAAAAAGTTATACATATTGTTTTATGTACAAAAATGCATATTCCCAATTATACTGTTCAAAATAAAAATAAAAAAGGTATAATTGACATATTGCATTGTTTAGTGTACAGAATAATGATTTGAACTTACAGATTACCACAATAAGTGTAGCCAATATCCATCACCTTACAGTTGTATTTATTTTTTTGTGATGAGAGCTTTTAAGATTTACTCTTTAGGAGATTTGAAATGTACAGTACAGTATTGTTACATGTGAGCAAGCTTTAGAGACACTGACCATGGTGCTGAAACTGAATCTAGATTCCCTCTGGTGTCACCAGCTTTATCTGTTTAGTTCCTGGGGTGGCATGGGGTGACAAAGATCATAGGAGGCATTTGAAACATTCAGAGCACCAGCTAAGTACCAAGAGAAATGGAAATATTTCAATATTTTAATAACTGTCCTGAATGGACTGCTATTTACTGATGAAGATTAGCCATAGCTGTATCTTACTTTGTTTTGAAAAATTCATGATCACATGTCTGCTAAATGACTTTAATTAGTTTTAATTAATTTACACTGAAACACTACACAAATAATTACAATGGAAGTGTGGAAATGTACTAAAATGTAATGAATGACTGGACTTGAATGAGATCAAGTTTCTGGAAAACTGGAAGTGTTAATACAATAGTATGAACTAAATTGTAGAATCTCAGAATAAAATAAGAAAGATTCAGGAGAGGTTCGAGATAAGCATGTAATCTCACAAGATAATAATAGTTCACTGGTTTGCACACTCCACTATTTAAACTGTGTTAAGTGGCCCAGAAAAGTGGGTAAAAATGTTTAATTCTTTTGTGGAAGAGGTTAAATAAAAAGAAAAAATTGCCTAGAATCTAAAAATATAATGATTAATAAGAGCTGGTTTTGATTATGAAGGTTTTGAACATTGTGGTAGATAATATTTCAATAAATATTTCTGTATAGTAGATATAGTATCTTTCCAATCATGGTTGATAATTACTATTAGTTTTACATTGATATAAAAAACTTACCTTTCATGTGACTTTTTGTAAGGAGAACTCTATGCTGTGTCTAGGGAAAAATAAAAATATGAATTTTCTGAGGGAGAAATATTATGTTTTTTTATTTTATAGCTTTAGTGAATGCTTCACCAAGTTAGTAAAAAAATAACCAAAACTATTACTTAGAGTTGTTTTTTTTAATACTTGAATCACCTGAGAGTCAGTTAGTGACAAGGTACCCCAGCATTTAAAAATATTCTATAATATATTTTCTACAAACTAGACATTCTTTTGCAGAATCAGACTGCAGCCATTAGAACTGTTAAATTAACAGTGGTGCACATGCAGTCAACTAATAAGCAGGCCCCACTCAAGTTTTTCCAGTTTTTCCAGTTTTTCAATATATATGATCATATATTGCATTTATTTGTTATGTTTCTTTAGATACCTCCAGTAATTTTATAGAATGATCCTTAATTGGGGTTTGTTTTATGCTTCTTCTTGATTAGATTAAGGGAATGCACTTCTTCCAAGAATGTCACAGAAATCATGCTTTGTTTTTATTGTATCTTTTTGGGTAATACCCAACTTGTTAACCTTCATCTCCTGAGTGGTGTTTGTCATGTTTCGACACTGTAACTTGCCCTTTCTTTCCTGTATATTCATAAGTATTTTATTGGGAAGTATTTGAAACCATGTAAATATCACATTATTCAGCATATACATTTACCCACTAATCAAAATGTCTATTGATGTTTCTTGGCTGAATTAATTATATTAAGAAAGGTGTCTAATAATGATTTTCTGAATGAATTATTCCTTCTATAGTTAAGCATGGAGATTCTACTAAGGTGACATTTTTCTAATCTCAATAATTAATTAATGTCAGTATGGACTCGTAGATTCCTATTTTAGTAGATAAAATTAGTAACTACTGTTATTGACCTAACCATATATTTAGATTTAAAATAAAATTTAAAAAATATAATTTACCTACAGGTGTTGAAAGATAAATACCATATAATCTCACCTATAAGTGGAAAATAATCAACAAAACAAACAAGCAAACAAAATATACCCAGAGACACTGAAATAAAGAACAAACCAACAGTAAACAAAAGGGAGTGGGGAGGGGGATAATGGGGCAAATATGGGGAAGGGTCAAGGAACATGTATAAAGGGCCCATGGACAAAGGCAATGTGGGGTGGGGGTAGGTAGGGCAAGGGAGAGTAATGGGGAAAAATGGGGACAACTGTAATTGCACAATAAAAACATGAAATTTTAAAATATATAATTTACCTATAATAAAATGAATTATTCTGAGTATTACTCTTAGTTTTGACATGTATATATGTATGTCCACCATACCAATAAAAATATAGGACATTTCTTTTACTTTAAAATGTTTCTACCCAGAGTTTCAGAGTCAGCCTCTCCACTCACATCACATGGTCCCAGGCAACTTCTGTTGTTCTGAATCATTAAAGTGCAGTTTTGCCTATTGCAGAATTCCATATAAATGGAACCCTACTATACATACTCTTTTTGTTTCTGGATTATTTTGGTTATTTTAAAGTTTTTGATGTTTATCTATACATTTCAGTGTATCAGTAGTTTCTTTGTTTTTCCTGGTGTAAATTTTCCCATTTATACACCAAAATGTATTTGTCCATTTACTGATTGGTAGACCTTTAGGTTGTCTTCAGTTTGGGAAAAAAGCTTCTATGAACATTCACATGCAAGTCACTTTGTGAACTGGATACATGATTTTTTTTTTTTCTCTTGAACAAATAGTTGTGGTAGAATTGCTGAGTCTTATGATTAGTACATATTTAACTTTAAAATAAACTGCTCACCACTTTTTCAAAATGGCCATGCCACTTAATATTTCTACCAGCAACTTGGATAGTCCTAGATATTCCACATTCTCATCAAGAACTGATATTCTCAGTCTTCTTAATTTTCACCACTCTATTTGGTGTGCAGTAGTGATAGCTCATTGTGGTCTTAATTTGCATTTCTTTGATGAATGAATCATTTTTATGTGTTTATTAGCTAATCTTCATTGTTTTGTGATATTTTATTCATTTGTTATTATGCTGTTGATTTTTTTCTTATTGACTTGTAAGAATTCTTCTTATATGTAGAATACAATTCCTTCATCAATATCTGTATTGCAAGTATTTTCTCCCACTTCATCCCTTGTCTTTTAATTTTCTCAGAGATGTATTTATTTTTATTTTATTTTTTTTTTGTTGTTGTTCAAGTACAGTTGTCTCCATTTTCACCCCACTTCATCTCTCTGCCCCACCTATCCCCACCTTGAGAAAACAAATGAGCAAGCAAAATATAAACAGAAAACTTGAATTAAAGCACAATCTTGAAGATGTTTTTAGAAGAGCAAATATTTTTTACTTTGTTGAAATTCAATTTTTAAAAAGTATTTGTTGCTTTTTTGTGTGTTTACTGAAAAATCTTCGCACATTCAACGCCACATCAATGGGACTCCTATGCAGAATTCTGGAGCTTTTTCTCTATGATATTCTCTACCCTGTGGTTCTCTGCTCTATAAATTCCTGCTGCTTCAGCCTTCCTGAACTTCAGATTCTCCCTGTTTGACCAGTTTTTGTTTTGTTTGCTTGTTTGAATTTCTGACTGTTCTGACAAGGTGACTCCAAGACTTCTGAACACTAGTGTATTCATTGTGAGACTTTTTAAACATTTTTTTCCATTACCATTTAGTCTCCTTATACTCCCCTACACCCAGCAACCAGCACACTATTGTCCATGTCCATAAGTCCTTTTATTTTTTGCTCAATCCCTACACTCCCTAACCTCCCATCCCCTTAGCTGTCATCCTGCTATCTATGAGTCTGTCCCTACTTTCCTTGTTAGTTCAGTTTGTTTATTAGATTACACATATGAATGAAATCATATGGTATTGGTTTTTCTTTGAATGACTTATTTCACTTAACACAATGTTCTCCAGGTCCATCCATACTGTCACAAAAGGCAAAACTTTCTTTTTGTGGCCAAGTAGTATTCCATTGTGTAAATGTCCCATAGTTGTTTTATCCACTCATCTATTAATGGATGCTTGGGCTGCTTCCATATCTTGGGTAATTGTAAATAATGCTGCAATGAACATTGGAGTGTTTATGTTCTTTTGAATTTGTGTTTTGGGTTCCTTTGGATATATTGCCAGAAGTGGGATCACTGGGTCAAAAGGCAAATCCATTTTTAATTTTTTGAGGTATCTCCACACTGCTTTACCCAGTGACTCTACCAGTCTGCATTTTCAACAACAGTGCAAAAGGGTTCCCCTTTCTCCACATCCTCACCAGCACTCATAGTTTGTTGATTTATTGATGATAGTCATTCTGACAGGTGTGAGCTGACATCTCATTGTGGTTCTAATTTGCATTTCTCTCATGATTGGAGATGTTGAGCACCTTTTCATATGTCTGTTGGCCATCTGTCTGGCCTCTTTGAAGAAGTGTCCATTCAAGTCCTTTGTCCATTTTTTAAATTGGGTTGTTTGGGTTTTTTTGGTGTTGAGTTTTTTAAGTTCTTTACAAATTTTGCATATTAATCCCTCGTCATATGTATTGTGAATATATTTTCGCATTCTGTGGCTTGTCTTTTTATTTGATGTTTTCTTTGCTGGAAAAAAACTTTTCAGTTTGTTGCATTTGCATTTGTTTATTTATTTATTTTTGTTTCCTTTGCTTGGGGAGATAAATTCATTAAAATATCGCTGCAAATAATGTCCAAGATATTATTGTGTAAATGTTCTTCTATGATTATAATGGTTTCAAGTCTAACATTTAAGTCCTTGATTCATTTTGAATTTATTCTTGTGTGTGATGTGAGAAGGTGGACCAGTTCATTTTTCTGCATGTCTCTGCCCAACACCAATTTTCCCAACACCATTTATTGCATAAACTGTGTTTACCCCATTGTATGTGCTTGCTTCCTCTGTCAAGTGTTAATTGACTATAAAGCTGTGGGTTTATTTCTTGGCTCTCTATTCTGTTCCATTGATCTATATGTCTTTTTTTATGCCAGTACCATGCTGTTTTGAATACTATGGCCTTATAGAATAGTTTGATATTAGATAGTGTGATTCCTCCAACTTCGTTCTTCTTTCTCAGGATCACTGTTGCTATGTGGGCCTTTGTGGTTCCATATAAATTATTGAAATATTTGTTTTAGTTCCATGAAATACATCATTGGAATCTTGAAAATAATTGCATTGAATTGACAGACTGCTTTGGGCAGTGTGGACCTTTTAATGATGTTAATTTTTCCTATCTATGAATTTGGTATGTGCTTCCACTTATTTCAGTTTCTTTCTTCAGTGTTTTATAACTTTCCTAATACAGGTCTTTTACATCCTTGGTTAGGTTTCTTCTGAGGTACTTTATTCCTTTTGCAACAATTGTGAAGGGAGTGTTTTCTTAATTTCCCTTTCTGTTAGTTCATTATTGGCATGTAAATATGCAACTGATTTCTGGATATTAATTTTGTATCCTGCTACTTTGCTGAATTCATTTATCAGTTCTAGTAGTTTCTGGGTGGAATCTTTGGGGTTCTCTACGTACCGTATCATGTCATCTGAAAATAACGACAGTTTTGCTTTTTTTTTTTTAAATTTTTAAAAAGGTTTTATTTATTTATCTTTAGAGGGGAAGGGAAGGAGAGAGGGAGAGAGGGAGAGAAATATCAATGTATGGCTGCCTCTCATGCGACCCCTGCTGGGAACTAGCCTGCAACCTGGGCATGTGACCTGACTGGGAATCGAACCATTTGATTCACAGGCCGGTGCTCAATCCACTGAGCTACACAAGCCAGGGCTTGCTTCTTCTTTTCCACTTTGGATGCCTTTTATTCCTTTTTTTCTGATTGCTGTGGCTAGGACTTCCAGTAAAATGTTGAATAGAAGTAGTGAAGGCTGGCATCCTTATCTTATTCCTGATCTTAGTGGGAAAGCTCTAAGTTTTTGCCCATTGAGTATGATGCTGACAGATTTGTCATATATGGCTTTTATTATGTTTAGGTATGTTCACTCTGTTCCCACTTTGCTGAGAGTTTTTATCATAAATGGGTATGGGATTTTATCAAATGCCTTTTCTGTATCTATTTATATGATCATGTTTTTTATCATTCATTTTTTAATGTGCTGAATCACATTTATTGATTTGTGAATACTGCAGCAACCTTGCATTCCCGGAATAAATCACACTTCATTGTGGTGTATGATCTTTTTGAGGCACTGCTGTCTTCAATTTGCTAATATTTTGTTGAGGAGTTTAGTACCTGTGTTCATTGGGGATATCAGGCTATAATTTTCTTTTTTGTACTGTCTTTATTTGGCTTGGAATTAGGATAATGTTGGACTCATGAAATGATTTTGAGAACTTTCACTCCTTGTGAATTTTTTTTAAATAGTTTGAGATGGAGAGGTATTAATTCTTGGAATGTTTGGTAAAATTTACCTTTGAAGTTATGTGGTCTGGAACTTTTATTTGGGAGTTTTTTTGATTAGTGCTTCAATTTCACTACTTGTAATATGTCTTTTCAGATTCTCTAAATATTTCTGATTTAATTTTGGAAGACTGTATGTTTCTAAATTTTATCCATTTTGTCTAAGTTGTCCAGTTTGTTGGCATATACTTGTTCATAATATTTTCTTATAATCCTTTATATTTCTTTGGTATTGGTTGTTTTTTTCCTCTTTCATTCTTATTTTATTTACTTGGATGCACTCTCTTTTTTTCTTGATGAGTCTGGTTAAAGGTTTATCTTTCTAAAAATGAGCTCTTAGATTCATTGATCTCTTGTATCATTTTTTAGACTTTATTTTGTTTATTTCTGCTCTAATCTTTACTATTTCTTTTCTTCTACTCACTTTGGGCTTTGTTTATTGCTCTTTTTCAAGTTCCTTTAAGTGTAAAGTTAGATTGTTTATTTGAGCATTTTCTTATTTTTTGACATAAGCCTGTAATGCTATGAATTACCCTCTTAGAATTGCTTTTCTGTGTCCCACAGATTTTATATTGCTATGTTTTCATTTTCATTTGTTTAAATGTATATTTTTCTTTCTTTCTTTATCTTATTGTTGACCCTACATTGTTCAATAACATGTTATTTAGCTTCCATGCCTTTGCATGTTTTTCAGTGTTCTTCTTTTGATGGATTTCTAGTTTCATAACATTGTGGTCAGAGAAGATACTTGATATGATTTCAATATTCTTAAATTTATTGAGACTTATTTTGTGTCCTAACTTGTATTCTATCCTGGAAAATGTTCCATGTGCACTTGAAATATATGCATATTCAACTGCTTTGGGATAAACTGCTCTGAAGATATCACATAAATCCATTTAACTAGTGTGTTGTTTAAGTCTGCTATCTCCTTATTGATTTTTTGTCTGGAAGATTTATCCATTAAAATCAATGTAATCTTTAAATCCTTACTTATGACTGTATTTCTGTCAATCTCTCCCTATATGTCCATCAAGATTTGCTTCACATATTAAGTGCTCCTGTGTTGGGTCCCTAAAGGTTTAGTAGGGTGATATCCTCTTGTTGGACTGTTCCCTGCATCATTATTTAGTGTCCTTCTTTGTCTCTTAACTATCTTAACCTTGGCTTTAAAGTCTGTGTTGTGGTATAGAAGACTTCTACCCCAGCTTTTTTTCCTTTCCTTTTGCATGGAATATCCTTTTCTATCCCTTTACTTTCAGTCAATCTGTATCTTTAGATCAAGGTGAGTGAGTCTCTTGGAGGCAGAATATATATGGGCCTTTTTCTAAAATCTATTCAGCTACCCTACATCTTTTGGATGGAGCATTTATACCATTTACATTTAAGGGTGATTTTTGATAGATATATATTTAGTGCCTTTTATTGTTAAACAATTTTCCTCTGCTTTTTTCCTTTCTCTTTTCTTCTTCTTCATAAAACAAGCCCTTTAACATTTGTTGCAGTACTGGTTTAGTGTTAACAAACTTCTTTCACTTTTTCTTGTCTAGGAAGCTTCTTATTTCTCTTTCGATTTTAAATGACAGCCCCTCTGGGTAAAGTAGCTTTAGTTGTAGGGCCTTGCTTTTCATCATCTTGAATATTTCATGCCACTCCTTTCTTGTTTGAAATATTTCTGTTGAGAAATCAGATGACAGTTTAATTGGTGCTCCCTTGAGTATTACTACCTGCTTTTTTTTCCTGTTGATTTTAGGATTTTCTCCTTGTCTTTAAGCCTTGCCCTTTGAACTTTGATTTGTATTGGTGTAGGTCTCTTTGGGTCCAACATGTTTGGTACTCTCTGAGCTTTGTGGATTTATTGTCTTTTTTCTTTACCAGGTTAGGGAAGTTTTAGGTTATTATTTCTTCAAATAGTTTCAGATAAGATCCTTTGCTCACTTTCTTCTCCTTCTGGTATTCCTATGATGAGGATATTGTTATGCTTCGTATTGTCCAAAATATTTCTTAAACTCTCCTCATTTTTTAAAATTCTTTTTTCTTGTTTCTTTTCTGGGTGTTTTTTTCTACCTTGTCTTTCAAATCACTGATTCAGTAGTCTGCTTAATCTAACCTCCTCTTTATTCCTTCCAGTATATTATTTATTCCAGATACTGTATTCTTTATTTTGGATTGGTCCCTTTTTTGTGGTTTCTATGTCTTTTTTCATGCTGTTGAGTATCCTAATTATCATTACTTCAAATTCTCTATTTAATAAACTGCTTGTCTACCTTTCATCTAGTTCTTCTGGAGAATTCTCTTGTTCTTTCATTGGGGTCTGTTTCCTTATGTTCCCATTTTGGCTGCTTCTTAGTATTTGTTTCCATGGGTTAGGTAGATCTGTAAGGACTCTGGGATAGGCCTTTCCCAGATGCTGCTTGTGACTTGCCTTGAGCAACCTGTTTGGAGCTATCAGCAATTCACAGCATGTGGCTCCTTCTGCTGGACAAGCTTATGTACAGCAAGAACCAGGCTATGCACAAAGGCCAGCTTTTACCAGCACAAGGCTCAGGGGAGAGTCAGCTACAGTCTCAGAACTCCCAGAGAATCACCTTAGTTGTTAAACTTATCCCTGATATAATATCCTCCAGCTATATTCAGCACCTTGGCTTAAACTCCATAGGGTGAGGCAGAGTAATTCCTGGGTTTGGGGCTATTGCTTCCCTTCAGGCTGATGCCACTTGGAGGGGAGTTTTATGCCTGAGAAAGGCTCACTGTGGGGGATGACTGAGCACAGGCCTCTGCAGTGTGGGGGATGACTGAGCACAGGTATCCTGGTGGCGGTTCAATCAGTTCTCTTCCCAGAGCCACAAGGCATAGACTCTCCTCAAGTGTCTCTAGTCCACTCTGACCACCCTCTGCTGGGGTCCAGACTATGTGGCAGTTACATTGTGGTGAAATGGTTTCTTCTGCCTGTCCTTGGTTATAAGACTTCTCTCCAACTAATGTTCAGTTGGTTATTCAGGATGATTTCTCTACAGTTTAGTTGTAAGTCCAGTTTGGTCCTGGGAGGAGGTTAGTGTAGCTTCCACTTAGTCTTGCACTATCTTGGGTCTGCCCATTGTGAGACTTTCATGCTCTGTTTAGATTCCATTCCAGAAAGTATCTTCAATCCAAAAGGTATCTCTTGAAAGTCTGGATGAGTTCTGGACTCACCTAATTGATTTCTCTTCTCTCAGAAATAACAGCCATGCTTTTTTGCCCAGTGTTATCAAGATAGTAGCTTTATATATGTTCTCCATTTTGTGGTTGTTATGTTGAGAGGGGAAGTCCAGTGTCAGTTATTCCATCAGGATTTAGTTGTGAGTTCTCTAATAGACTACAATCCAATGTAGGCTGAATCATTGTTCTTTCTTAGTGTTCCATTTTGTAAAAGTAAATCTCTGAACCTCTAAATCTCTGAAGTATACTTTGAAAAATTCTGCCAAGCACTGCCCAGTTCTAGTTGGAACTCTAAATCTGTTTTTTTTTTTTCTCATCAAAATTGCAGTCTCTCAGCAAATGGTGTCCAGAATAAGAGTAACTGGAATGAACACTTCAGTGTACTTTCAGGCCTCACAACACGGATGGGAAGTAGAGTCGGTCAACCCCACATATGCCTTTTGGGATACTGATTTTTAAGCCAATTTTAAGAAACAAAAGACTCAGAAAGAAACTTTGACCCTCCTCCTAACTGCCTAAAGGACTTTAGATAGAGGACTTGCTCCAAGATGGGAGATATTATCAAAGATAACACTAGTTTAATATAAAGTAGTATGTGAGGAACTGGGCAAGGCCCATTTTTTGAAGTTCTTTGTGTGTTCCATTGTTAAAGATGGCCCAGCAAACATTTATTTACCAAACATTTGTTTTGCTATCTGCATGCAAATTGCCTTCTTACCCTTTGAAGTCCCAAACCACAGTCACTCCACTCCCTGTGGCTCCAGAACGGCATATAAACCTCTACTGCCCATTGCCCCTTGGGGTCTCAGTATGACACCTACAAATGCACATCAGTAAACTTTGGACATTTTCTCCTGTTGGTATGTCTTATATTAATTTAATCATTGGGCCAGTTAGAAGAATATAGAAGATGGGAGGAAAGATGTGTTTTCTGTGTCTCCACAGTATTAAATACATTATACATACATACAAGCATACGCTGTGTGTAGGAGAATCTTAAAAGACAATGGAAGTACACACTGATCCTTAGAAAGACCTAGTAAATGACCTGAATACTTTTGCTCATAATACTGAAAAGGTTATGTGGTGAAAATAAACATTTGAAGATATAGTGTAGTGTAATAAAATACAAGGAATAAGTTAATCTTCAAAAGATAAACGTATGCTTCTATGAAACTTTTTTGACTTATTCTTATCCTATTTCTCCCCATACTCTTGGCATAATTCCTATTTTAAACAGCTTTGTTTTTAAGGCTACAAGTCACATTAGCTTTGGATCATAGAAAATATTTGTTATGGATTTTTTGTCCTCTCATTATCTAGTATGTTTTCAGTTACCGTACGTATATCTAGTATGTTACATAATTACCATATGTTACTGAACTCTGACTGTGATGATAAAGGTTTTTTACAGGCCACACAGTCATTATTGAAAAAATAGTAGAGATTGGTACAGACTGACAGTGACCAAAGGGGAGGAGAGAGGTCGATAAGGGAGAAAGACACAGAAGGCTCTAGCCAAGGATCAGGTATAAATGACCCATGGACATGGACAACAGAGTCATGATTGACTATGGGAGAGAGAGTTGGGTGGGGTAGGGAAGAGCATAGGGAAAATTGGGACAACTATAACAGAACAACAATAAAGAAAGAAATGTAAATATGAAATACAATATATAGTGATTTCAGGATGACAGCATAGGGTTACTTTCCAATTTCTCTGTTGAATTACTAAACAAATGCTTCTCAAATTTTTGATTTGGAGGTCAGCACTCAATACACTGAGCTACACCAGTCAGGGCCCAAATTTTTTGTGCATGAGAATCTCCTGCAAGTTTAGCTTTGCCCAGATGTTCTGATTCAGTTGTTCTGGGGTGGAGCCTGAGAATTTGCATTTCTAAGACGTTGCCAGGTGGTATCCATTGTGCTTGGAGAAACACTGCCTCAGGAAACCATATTATCAGAACAGAACTGTTTTTTTAGGTAGAATGTTTCACAAGTGGAAAATATATTTGTTGACTTGGCTATCCACTTGCCTTTGAAAAACTAACTATAAATATTGCTTTTGTATTAGGTTTAAGTGTGTTAGTGCCTGTGTTTTTAACAATGATATTTGTCACTATGATGATATTTACATATTTTATAATTCCTTCCATAACTAAAGGATTTCTTTGTTCTAGGAAAGTACAGAGTTTTGTATTTGGATAATAGTTGTATGTGTGTTTCTTTTCCTTGTCAGACTAAATCTGACTAACGAATTTTCTCCAATACACACCTGCACCCTAATATGTAAATTGCTTTAGACTGTAAAGCAGTGATTTGGTACAACTGTACATTGTGCCAATAACTTTCCCCCTTTCTCTCTGTAAAATTTTCACACTAAGTGCCTTTCCTTGACATAGAGGTCATGATGCACTGTTTCACTGCTAAACAGAAGTAAATTCAAATGCAAATTTTTAGTTAAAACCTTTTCATCAATGCAAAACTTACTTTTTAAAAGGTCATTTTCTTTAACACTTTCATTGAACTATATATTAATTTAGACTTCTTGCATTCCATTATTAATTTTTTCATTGTTATCTTCCTCCCAATACACAGATGGCTACATGTGGCATGCAGACACACCAAATACACATACATGTACATGCCTCATTTCAAGGATTATAATATTATATATTATTATTATATAATATATAATATAACCAAATATATTATTATATATTATATTATATAACTAATGGTTATCAATTAATTTACTATAAAATATCCTACCAATTTATTTTTAACTATACTTTATTCATTATGCTATTACAGTTGTCTCAATTTTGTTCTCCCCTTTATCCCCTCTGCCCTGCACCCCCCATACCCTCCAGCATTCCTCCTCACTTAGTTCATGTCCATGGGTTATACACATAGTTCTTTGGCTTCTCCATTTTCTGTACTATTCTTAACCTCCCCCGTCTATTTTATAGCTATCAATTATGCTTCTTATCCTCTGTACCTTTACCCCTATTCTCCCCACTCCACATCCCCACTGATAACTCTCCCTGTGATCTCCATGTCTATGATTCTGTTCCTGTTCTATTGTTTGCTTAGTTTGTTTTTGTTTTTATTTTTCTTAGTTTCAATTTTTATTTGTGAGTTTGTTGTCATTTTACTATTCATATTTTTGATCATCTTCTTTTTCTTAGATAAGTCCCTTTAACATTTTGTATAATAAGGGTTTGGTGATGATGAACTCCTTTAACTTTACCTTGTCTGGGAAGCACTTTATCTGCCCTTCCATTCTAAATCATAGCTTTGCTGGATAGAGCAATCTTGGTTGCAGGTCCTGGCCTTTCATGACTTTGAATACTTCTTTCCAGTCCTTTTTTGCCTGTGAGGTTTCTTTTGAGAAATAAGCTGATAGTCTTATGGGAAATCCTTTGTAGGTAACTGTCTCCTTTTCCCTTGCTGCATTTAAGATTCTCTCCTTATCTTTAATATTAGGTAATGTAATTATTATGTGCCTTGGTGTGTTCCTCTTTGGGTCCAACTTCTATGGGACTCTCTGAGCTTCCTGGGGTTTTATGTCTGTTTCCTCACCAGATTAGGAAATTTTTCTTTCATTATTTTTTCAAATAAATGTTTAATTTCTTGCTCTTCCACTTCTCCTTCTGACACCCCTGATTCAGATGCTGGAAGTTTAAAGTTGTCCCAGAGGTTCCTAAGCCTATCCTCATTTTTTTAATTCTTGTTTCTTCATTCTGTTCCAGTTGAATGTTCATTCCTTCCTTCTGTTCCAAATCATTGATTTGAACCCTGGTTTCCTTCCCTTCACTGTTGGTTCCCCATACATTTTCCTGTATTTCACTTTTCATAGCCTTCACGTTTTCCTCAATTTTGCAACCATACTCAACCAATTCTGTGAGCATCCTGATTATCACTGTTTGAACTCTGCCTCTGATAGATTGGCTATCTCCTCATTGCTTAGTTCTTTTTCTGGTATTTGATCTATTCCTTCATTTGGGCCATATTTCTTTGTCTCAGTGCACCTGTTATGTTGTAAGGGCTGGAGCCTTAGGTATTCACCAGGGCAGGGCAACCCACTTCACTGTGTTGTGGTGCTATATGTGGGGGAGGGGTCAGAAAGGGAACAACATTGCCTGCTTGGCTCTCACTCCACTTTCAGTCACCTCCCCTGCTACCCACAAGTGAGTTGGCCCCTTGTGGTGCTGATTCTCATATGGGTGGGATGGCATAAATTCTAGGACACCATGGGTCCCTCCAATGATTAGACTAGGATTTTCTCCTGGTGCTGAAACCCCCGCAGGAAGATATTTTGAGGTTTTATTTCCCTGCACTGGAACCCTGGGTTGCATGGTCTGTCTGGCTCCCTAGTTTTTCTTCCTGGTTTATCTGCATACAAATGTGTCACTACCTGGTCCACTAGCCACTGCCTTGCCTTCTGGGTCTGCCAGCCATTGCCTTGCTGTGCATCTTCTCTCCCTCTCCTACCAGTCTGGATGAATGTTTGTTCTTTAACTCCTTGGTTATCAGACTTCCATACGGTTCAATTTTCTAGTAGTTCTGGTTGTTTTTTTTTGTTTTTAAATTTGTTGTTCTTCTTTTGGTTGTATGAGGAAGCCAAGCATATCTACTTATGCCTCCATCTTGGCCAGAAGTCTCAAAATGTCCTAGCATTTTATAAATAAGATATGAAGCATTGGGTTTCCTCTGTATCACACACAGGAAATCTGCAGGGCTTAGTTTTAGAGGAAATCTCCTAGCTGTTTGTATTCAATTCATAAGCATGATGAATATCAGTCACATAATCACAATGCTTTTCACATCCCAAATGTACACAATAACATGCATTCAATTCTGTTTTCCAAAGGCAAGTCTTATTGGTGGTGATTTTATGTCTATTTTTATCTTTTCAAAAATGACTAGTTAATGCCCATTTTAATAAAGTGATTTTTAGAATTATTGAAAAAGAAATTCAGAGTCAACTTATACACACTAATTATCTGTTATAAAATTGTTTCTGAACCGAAGTGGGGTTTGGCTGCCTACCATCCCTGAAAGACTGACTCTAGAGGCAGAAGCTGGTGAGAAAGGAAAGACATTTTAATTTAGATATTGCCCCTTCTGAGAGAATGGTGGACTCTTAACCCAAAGCCCATCTCCTGAACAAAACCCAGCTGTCTTCAGCAAGACCAAAACAAAAGACAGAGTCCAGAGTTCCTGTTCCCATTTAGTGCACCATCCTTTGGGACTGGCAGGCAGCTGCTGGGCGGTCATTCTGGTAGGTTACCATGTTCCTGGTTGCCGTCTGGTTCCAGGTTCCCTCCTATTCTCATGTGTGGGGCTGGTGCCACCATTGGCCATGCAGCTTCTTGGGCCACAAGGTCCCACAAACTCACCCACAAATGCACCTGGCCAGTGTGTTTACCAGGTGGGTAAGAATGCTTTCTTCATTCTCTTGGGTATATATCAACTCTGGTATGGGAAGGACCAGATGCTTTCACATGATTTGGGTAAGTGTACCTCCCACCCAATTCCTTCTTCCCTGGCTAGACTGACAGGCCTCTTTGATCATGCACCCTCTGCCTCCATTTCAACCATTATGGCACATGTGCCTGCCTTCCCCTGGTCCCATTTTCAATGAAATACCAAAAAGGGGTAGGGAGGCTTTTCCCCTAACCAGTTATCTTGCTAGCTTTGTGCATGCTCAATCTAATACTTCTTCCTGCCTCCATCTTGCCTGAGGATGGAGGAGATTCCCAAGGTGTTCTGTTAACTCTACACCCCACCCCTATGTTTATATCCTATTTGCAGTGAGTTACCCATACTCGGGGAGCATCAACAGAATAAAGGGACACTGGAAATTCCAACCAGCCTCTCCTACAGTACCCAGGATGGTTTCTCAGGAGGTGTGGAGGATGGCCCTAGCAAGCAGAACAGAGAGTGGGGGATCAACAGCCAGGAGCAGGATATTCTGCACTGGGGGTGAAGCATTTGCAGGGCAGCAGCTCAATTACTCTGGCAACGTGGCCCCGCTGCTACACTGGGAAGCTCCAAAACTCGATGTCCTTGCCACAGCCCCAGGTGGTTCTGTAGGTATTGTAGGGCTGCACACCATGCCCTGAGTCACTCCCAGGGGTCGTGATAGCCTGTCTATCAGTATCAAAATGACATTTTTCATTTAGGTTCATAAGAACTTAGGTTCAAGAATTTGGGAAAGGGATTTGAGCTAATTATAGAATGATAAAAAATTAAAATTTAAAATTATAGAATGAATCATCTAATTCATAGATGAGGAAATTGATTTCCAGAGGCTTTAATGGCATATTCTACACATCCAATTTGGCAGAAACCTGGATTAGTGCTAAAATGTTAAGATTTCTGTGTTTTTTCCACTACCCATTCTAGAAGAATAAATTAAAAAGGAATGGTGACCAGTAAAATGTAATCCAACTTTTATATTGGAAAACAGCATAAAAATGTTCTCTTTATTTGTAGACTTTACTTTTTAATGTTCTCATCTTTATGCTTAGAAAATGGAAAATTAAAAGCCTACAAGTAGTTCTTAGAATTGTTGACTTTCAGGAGGATGATAACAGTATGTAGCAGTTGTTTATCAAGTTATGTGTCCAACATGAATAATCACCAAGTCATAGTAGTGAGTAAAGATAACCATAGATTATAGCTCTCATCAATGCAAGAAATCATGTATTATACTATCTACTTTGCTAAATATTTTTCATGGTTTCATCACATTATATTAGGTAGTATACTCTCAAAAGTATAATGTTCTTGCAGAATAATGAATGTATAGAATTTTTGTGTTGTTTAAAAAAAAACCTGTGAAGTAGCACCTTGATACACTTTCCTAAGAATATAAAATGAAACCAAAGTCCAGACAATCAAATTAGACTAAATGAGTATCATGATTTGAAGCAGCATCCAAACATTTAATCAAAGTGAAATTATGCCTAGAGTCTGAGTCAGCTGCACCAACCCTACTCAGGGTGGGGATAATAAATTTAACATTTTTAACATTTAACAAGACTTTACATTTGAGATTGAATGTTTCCAGCTTACATGATACTGGTTTTTTTTCACCTTGTTTAATTACTACGGAGGTCCTTTTAAATTATTCTCTTCATAAGTGTTTGGGATCTTAGAATATTATCACTGCAAAGAATCTTTGAGTATGTATAGATCAATTTGCACTTTACAGATGAAGAAAACCAAGGCCCAGAGGAACACTTGACTTTGAAAAGGTTGCAGAGTGATTCATAGGAGAACTGGGAGCAAAGCCTCTGCAGATGGGTTCCAGACCATTATGTACCAAATACTTGGTCAAGATAAATGGGATTGCTGGTGTTCTGGGCTCCATGGTTACCCCTTCTTTGTTTATTCCTCTGCATCGCTCTGGCACTCACTATTCACAGTAAGTTAATTACCTTGAATCCTGAGCACAGGGTATTTACATTGTTCTATTATTTTTAATTCAATTGAAACATTACTTCATTCGTTATAGCTGCAGCTCTAAATGAACTTTTTATAATAAAAATCATGAAAGTGATTTTTTCAGTTTGAAGTGTTAAACTGAATAATTTGGTATCTATAAAAAGCTGCTTCTTACTGTGTTAACACAAAGGGTGAACTTTATGGAAGTCTATAATTAGAATCTTAATTCTCACTTAGTTTTCATATAAAGGAGCCCCAGATCCCTGCCTTTGAGAAGATGACTCTTTAAAACAATGACTAAACTACGTGTCTTGTCCAGCCCAACTTCTCTTTGTTCCTTCTTCCATCAAGCCACTGACACCACATTTTCAAGTCACTAACTCAAACCTCAGGGCTTTGCTATGTTGTAAAGCAAAGAATGGGAAAGGAGCTAACTGTGATCTAAATGTTAATATCTGAATTCAGACTACAATGAACATAGAAAAATAGCTAAGGACATGAATTTTTTTTAATCGAAAAACACCAATAGGAAGAATCATGCATTTTAGAAAGAGAAAGACAAATTCACATGTGATTTTTTAAATTATCAACATCACAATATCACAAGTTACAAAGTAAAAGAAGAAGAAAATCTGGATTTAAATTATTGAACTCTCACCAACAGGGTGATTTTAGGTTAATCATTGAACCTCAGTTTACTCATCTGTAATATAGAGACTATTGTACTCATCTTCCCTGTCTACTTAGGCATGCATACAGAGTTATTATGATGTTTAAAAATCTATGTAAGAAAATTTTTAAAAAGCTGGCATAAATTACATGCAGTTTATTACCTAAGAATAATGGTTGAGTTTGACTGATTATTTAAGCTCTGAAAGATTTTGTTTCCTCATTTCTTAAATGGCAATAATACAATTCCATAATTCCAAGTACCTAAAGAGATATAAACAAAAATGTTCATTACTTTTACATCATAACTCATTTGGCAGCAAAACCGAATGAACCTAAATTAAATAGAAGCACTCTATAATCTTTACTTACCCCAAAGATATCCCTAGGTATGTTTTGGCAGCAGAAATGTTAATGTGTTTAATTATATCCAAATCATTGTATATATGTTCTAGAACTGTAGTAGGAATCATAAATTATTTGGATAAATACCCAGTAGTAGGATTGCTGGATCATATGGTAGTTCTATTTTTAATTTTTTGAGGACTCTCCATACTGTTTTCCACAGTGGCTATACCAGTTTACATTCCCACCGAGAGTGTGTGAGGACTCTGTTCTCTTCATATCTATGCCAACACTTATTCTTTGTTGTCTTTTTGATAATAACCATTCTGAGAGGTATGAAGTGATATCTCACTATGGTTTGGGTTTGCATTTTCCTGAGGATTAGTGATGTTGAGCATTTTTTCATGCATCTGTAGGCCATCTGAATATCTTTATATAGAAATGTCTATTCAGGTTCTCTACTCATTTTTAAAACAGATTTTAAATATGTTGGGTTGTAAGAGTTCTTTGTATACTTTGGGTATTATATCCTTATTGGATATTTCATTTGCAAATATCTTCTCTCATCCAGTAGGTAGACTTTTCATTTTGTTGATGGTTTCTTCCCAGTGAAAAATTTATGTAGCTTGATGTAGTCCTGTTTGCTTATCTTTGTTTTTGTTGGTCTTGCCTGAGGAGATATAACCAAATAAATATTGCTAAGACCTATGTCTGAGAGTTTGACGCTTACGGTTTTGTTTTAGGAATTTTATGTTTGTTTTACTTGTTACATTTAAGTCTTTAATCCATTTTAAGTTTGTTTTTGTACATGGTATAAGAAAATGGTCTAGTTTTATTTTTTGCATGTATCCATTTATTCTTCCCAACACCATTTATTGAAGAAATTGTCTTTAACGTATAGTATATTCTTGTTTCCTTTGTTGTAGATAAATTGACCATGTGAGTTTATTTCTGGGCTCCCTATTCTGCTTCATAAATCTATGTGGTTTCTTTTTGTGCCAGTATCATATAGCATTATTACTATAGAATTAGAGTGTAGTTTGAAATTAGAGAACATGATACCTCCATCTTGGTTCTTTTTCTCAAGATAGCACCTCTATGTTCATTGCAGGATTATTTACAATAGCCAAGATATGGAAGCAACCTAGGTATTCACTGATATATGAATGGAGATATATATACACATAGTAGATATATATACATATAGATTATGTAGCTATACAGATTATATAGATATATAGATAGAGTACATAGACATATCATATATCTATTATATATAATATACAGTATTGATACATTTATATATTGCTATAAATCTATATTATATTATATTATATAGATATATCAATATATAATACATTATATAATATATTATTGATATGATTCATAAATATATTAATACTATATAGCAATTATCATATAGTAGACATTACATGGTATATATATTAATATTTATTAATTGTATGTTAATATGCATTTATATATCAATATATAATATATAAATACATACAACTATATATATTACACATATAGATATATATCAGTATAATATATCAATATAGATATATACCTATTATATAATATGGTTATATATAGCGATATAATGATATATAAATGATGTTGACACATGTTGTATATATAATATAGATATATATTTTATGACTATTATTTTACCATAAAAGGAAGGAAATCCTGCCATTGTGACAACATAGATGGACCTACAGGATATCATGCTGAATGAAATAAGTCAGATAAAGACAAATACTTTATTATTTCATTTATATCTGAAAAACAAAACAAATGAATAAACAAAAGAAAACTGAAACAAACTCATAGATACAGACAATAAACTAATAGTTGCCAGATGCATGGGTGTTTGGGGTACGAGGGTGGGTGAAAAAGGTGAAGGCTATTGAGAAGTACAAATTGCCAGTTATAAAATTAGTCATGGGCATGTAATGTACACATTATTGTCAATCATGTTTTTATAACTAAGTATGGTGACAGATGGTTACCAGACTTATTGTGGCGATCACTTTGTAAGGTATATAAATATCTAATCAGTATATTGTACATATGAAAACTAATATAATATTGTATGTTGACTAAAATTTAAAAATTAATTTAAAAGAAACATGAAATCACAAAAGGGTTGTTCTTAGCACTTGGTAAATGATTATAAAATGTATGTGAAGGTAGAATACCAAAAATAGCCAAAGCACTTCTAGAAACAAAGAAGCAGGTAATAATGAACTCCGGAGCCAGACTGCCTGGTTTACAATCCTGCCTATATACACTGTCTGACCTTAGAAATGTTACTTACCCTTTCTTGTCTCAATTTCCTGACCTGTAAAACCAGAAAAAAAAAACCCTACCTTATAAGGTTGTTTTGAGCATTACATGAGTTAATATTTACAAAAGGCTTAGAATAATACCTTGCAAAAAATAGGTTCATATGTATTAATAGAAAATAAAAGAGGAATTGCCCTATATGGCACAATTTTATTAAGGCAGGATGATATTGCTGTGGGGAGAGGACAAGATTAACCACAGGAACAAAACAGAGCCAGGAAAATTCTCATGCTTTGATCAAACTTTCCACATGACTGAGGTCCTTGGACTGATTATTGAAAGAGGAAGAAATATTCAGTAAATAGAGCTATAATGGGGCTTCAGTCAAAAATGAGATTGGGTTTCTACACCACACAATATAGAAAAAATTAGCTTTATATGGATTAAGAACTTTAAGAAGCAAAAGCTGAACTTTAAAATTTTCAGAAGAAAATATAGGTGCATGTCTTTCTGACCTAGGGATAAAAATTATTTTATAAAAGACTTCAAAAGTACACAATTTCAAAAAAAAATTGAACAAAAATTAAGATTGATCCAAAAATGATGCAAAAATTAAGAACACTTATTTTTCACAAAGGATATTTAAAGGCAGTGAATAGAGTGTGGGAAGTTATTTGAAATTCTTAATAGTAATATCAAGTACACATAGATAGAACCTACAAATGATATAAAATTAACAATAAAATAGACAGCAATATTAATAGATATGTCACAAGGGATGTATATAGTTAATAAACATATGAAAATCACCCAACTTTACTAGTAATTGGGAGACTGTCAATGAAGAACATGTGATACCTTCTCTATCATGCAACAACAGAATTTAAGAAATCTATTGGAAACATGATTTGGGGAGCACCTGGATCTTTTCACATTGCTGGTAAAAGTATAAGATGACATAATGATTTTATAAAAAAATTGACTTTGTTTTATAAAGTTGAACATTACTGGGTGTCTATTATTGTTGCATACATGTGCTGGAAGTCATAACAAAAATGTTCATCAAGTGACTGCCCTTATACCAAAAATCTGGAAACAGCATAAACATTCATGGCCAGTAGAATGGATAAATATATTATGGAATTTTTATAAAATGGAATATCAATAATGATATTTAATTACAGCAATGAAAATTGTTTGTAATTAAACATCATGAATGAATCTTAAAATCATAATCCAACAAGAATAAAACAAAATTTAGGAGAGTATATGCTAGATGCTATTCTTTTTAAAAAGTTCAAAACCCAAAACTCAAGGAATAGATTGTGTAGTTATGTCTATTTGTGTTATAAAACTATATAAAAAATATCAACAAACAACATCCCATGTAAGGGTTAAAATTTCCTTTTCCATTAATCCAACAAAGTAATTGCCTTAGCCCCTTCTCAGGCTTCTTCTAGTCACGCCCTTTAATAATAGCTTCACCTACTACTTTTATGGAGACATAAACAGGAATATCTTGAATTTGTTGAGTTTTGTAGATTAAAGAACACTTTAATCTTTATTTTTTAATAATGAATAAAATGATCTTCAAAGAGCTTGTGAAACACCTAAGGCCATACAAATTAGAAGATCCAGGATTTGATATACATCTTCTAACTCTTTTATACTCTTTACATTCCTTTTTAAGATCCAAATCATAATTCAAAAGCCTGAATGTTTAAGCATGTACTTTAATCTCAACCTTTTAATAAGAGCAAACATTACTTACTTTTCTGCTCCTAAAATCAGTACATTTTCCTGAATTGCTTCTTTCTTTAAATCAGGCTACCATTATACATGTAGTAATTTCAAACCAGAAATCTAATTTTTCTTCTACACTATGAGCTACCAAGTCCTACAAATTCTTACCTTTTAACTCTATCATCTACATCACCTGTCTACTCTACCTTCAAAAGAAACTGAACATACCTGCACTCTCAGTTTTCTCCTTTGCCCTCCATCTCTCTAGAATGCCTTCCTTCCTTCCTTCCTTCCTTCCTTCCTTCCTTCCTTCCTTCCTTCCTCCCTTCCTCCCTTCCTCTCTTACTCATTAGAATCCCTTAAAATTAATCTTAAATTTTCTCATCTAAGAAGCTTCTTATGGCTACCCAGACATATGTTTTCTGTCTCTGTCTCTCCCTCTCCCTATATCTATATTATTCTTTATTTGTATTTTTCTTAAGCCATGTACCTTCTTTGCTTTGCATTTTTGAGTATCTATCTTATTATTCCTGCCATTACTGGAGTATAGACTTTGTGCTGGCAAATACAATATTTTGCTTATCTTTAAATCCCTGCATTAAAAAGTCATGAAATTGGTCATTAATAAATGTGCAATGGCTTAAATATAAAAATAAGTAAAACCTATGGGCTAAATATAGCCATAAAACAGGGAATTATAGCAAAGTTTAGATTTGATGTGAGACCCATGAAATGAATATATCAACTACTTACAACAATAATCATTATAGGTTTTAATCAATTTATTTCTCTTTAAGAGTTTATCCAAGAAAGTTTTAATATTGTCCCATTGTGTTTAATCTAAGGATATAGGATATTGGAGCATTTGGACTGATTCCTAGCAAAAATAGTTCTTGCAAATGTAAGGGTCTTTCGACTTACAGGACCAGGTGAAAAGTCAGGGGTTTAAATATGTCATGAATCCTGAATTACCTTTTCAAAAAGCTGTTTATCTGCTTTAGAGAAGTGTAGTCCATTCCTTCCTCACTAGTACATGCAAAATGATGGAAATACACTCTTTTCCCAGTCAGAAGGAATAAGGAGCCTTCTACTAGTTTATGAGCACAAATGACATTAGTAGTGGATGCTGAGGAAGTGTGGCTTCACTTTACATCCTTGAGTTGTGGGCAAAAATAAAATTTCACTATAATACTTATGTATTTGACTGAGAAACAATGTGACTTCATGCTCTCACATGAAACTTTTTTTACATACATGAAAACTAAGTGATCCTCCATTTATTATCATTGTAGAAGTTAATGATTTTCTCTGATCTCTTCCTAAAGTTACAAAAAAACAATTCCTGAACAGTCTGCATTTTGAGATTTTTAAAGAATGGAAAGTAAATTAATTGTACTAAATTGATTTTGACTTTTAAATTCTCTAATGAAGATTTATTTCTCCCCTTTATTTCTTATAAATGATTATCTTCATCTATCACATTGCTTTTTATCTTTATTTTGCCTGAAGAGACTAACAAAAATGTTTGATTTTTAAATGATCTTTTCCTCTGTCAAGCCCCAAATTAAAATGTTATGAATTTGGTGAACCAAAAATCTCATTAGTTTAGGTATCATGATTATACCTATCTTAAGTACACCTACTTTCCTGATGAGGAAGAAGTGTGTATAGCTTGTGCTTATTATGAAGACAATCTGTCAGATTGTCAAGTTTGCCCACTTTGCCAAGTTCAGCCTGTCAGTTGTAAAATTGATATCACGATATTCATCTCAATGTGTTTTTGTAAAAATTGAGGTAATATAAACTTCTCAGCTTAGTTATATCACATATTAAGTGTTAAAATAAAAAAGTTATCTATTAATAATAGTGATATCTAATAATAATATTTTGTAGTAAAGCCTGTGTGGATATATTTTGTAAACTGGTCACATAATTAAGTCATCCTACCATTTCTGGTTAACACATATACAACAGAGGTAAAAATTGGTCATAAGAGGCATTTAAAAATAGAAATTACATACACAATAAATATTTAGAATAAATCTATAAAAAATAACAGGCTACTATAAAAGGAACAACAACATAAAATCATGCTATGGTTTTAGTGAACTTAGCTAACTTTGTTTTAGAAGACAGCTCCTAAATCCCTGGATATATTTTCTTAAAAGTTCAGTTTCTTAAAAAAAAAAACTACTTTTCTGTTTTAAAGATGCCTATGGTATGTTCGTACTCTCCAACCAAGAAAATAAAAGTACTAAAATATGTTATATTTTTAAATTTATTTTCTGTTACAGAGAAGACAAAATTTTGGAGTACAAAAATAAAAAAAAAGAAGAAACTAATAGAAAGCATATTAATTTTTTCCCTTGTTTTGACAGTGGATTAAGAGTCTTTATCATTTGTATGTGTTTTTGAACCAATAAAATTATGAACTGATTTTAGTTATGAAAAAATATTAAACAAACCTAAACTGAGAAACATTGTATAAGAGTACACTTCTCAAATGGCAAGATCATAAAAGAAAAGGAAATAGAAAGCAAAATCACACATTGGAGAAGAGCAAAGAAAAATAAATCACAGCTAGGTATAGTGTGAGATCCACAGTATCATCACTGTAGAAAAAGAAGAGATGGGAACAAAAATGAGGTCTGTCCAGAAAAATTCCAGCCATTGTTAACATAAAGAGAATGGTCTGCATGATATTGATGTAATCTGGAAGCCAAGCAGAGTGGACTGGAATGCACACACATGAACAATGACAACTTCACTGTACTAATTCGTGGAGACAGTAGACAATGCTGAGTGAGCATGTATATTGTGTGGCCATCACATTCAAAATAACTGAGTGAGTAGAGCAACTAATCGGAATCACATTTTGCATTAAGCTTAGACATTCTTCCATGGAAATTATTCGGATGATTCAGAAGGCCAATGCTCTGGTCAACTGGTGATTGGCAAATTCATCATGACAGCGCACCTGCTCATGCATCAGGTCTCGTGCAGAACGTTTTGGTGAGACATCAAATCACCCAGGTGACTCAGCCCTGCTACAGCCCAGATTTGGTGCCCTGTGACTTTTGGCTTTTCCTGAAACTATAATCACCTTTGAAAGGGAAGAGATTTCAGATGTCTATGAGATTCAGGAAAATATGACAGGGCAGCTGATGGAGACTGGAAGAACGGTGTGAGGTCCCAAGGTGCCTATTTTGAAAGGGACTAAAGCATCATTGTCCTATGTACAGTGTTTCTTGTATTTTGTATCTTCTTCAATAAATATCTCTATTTTTCATTGTATATGGCTGGATACCTTCTGGAAAGACCACATAGTGGTAGGAAAACAACTAGTAAAAAAAAATGATGATACAAAATCTCCAATGTAGTTAATAATATTGTAACTATTATTTTCCTGGATTTTATAATTGTATTATGGTTACATATGGTGCTAACATCAGGAAAGGCTGAATGAGAGATATAGAGAAATTCTCTCTACTGTATTTGCAACTTCTAAGTCTAATTTAATTTAAAATATAAAGTAAAAAAAGTTAACATTTTCCACTTCTATAAGTTGATTAGTAGAAAAATTTTGATGGTAACTAAGGTCCCTGTTTCTCTTTTCTCCACAGCATGCTGCATCCTCACCAAAGTGGATACTCTTCTTTTTAGTTAAAAAGGCAACTAAGTTTCTAGTATTTTATTGTATGTTGTCCTAAACTATTTGTAACTTTCTAAAATAAATTCTCGAATCATCTTAATAATTTAATAATATTAATAAATCCTAACCAGAAAAGAATTACAAACCTGGTAATGAATTTAATTAGATCAATCAATATAATTGTTTTTGAGAAATATTCAGTCAAACCTAGCTAATCAGCAATGGACTCAAATACTAATTTGCAATAGATTTTTCAAAAAATCTTTACCAAAGGACATGTTTCCACTGATTTTAGAGAGAGAGGAAGAGAGAGAGAGAAACATTGCCCAGTTGACTCCCAAATATACCCCAACCAGGGATTGAACCCTTAACCCAGGCATGTGCCCTGACCAAGAATTGAACCAGCAAATTTTCAGTGCATAGAATGATGCTCCAACCATCTGAACCACAAGGCCAGGGCATGCAATAGATATTTTCTATAAGAATGAACTATTGACCATATCCTACACCAAGGCAACAATGTATATTTGGTATTAAATGCTATTTTAAAAGAGTCACATTCATTCCATTATGACCTAGCAACCCTAACTTGCAATAACCGAAGGAGTGAACTTGTGGGAAAATGTCAAATTCCATTAAAATCGTATATAAATCCATAGATTAAGATGAAAGCTGAGGTGAAAAGAAGTTTACTAAAAGAAGGGTCTAAATTAGACATAGCCTGAGGCTTAGAAACTTCTACGTTGAGTAATTAATGACATCTAGGAAATAAAATCTTTCCTAAGTGAGAATGAGGTGAATTAATACCACAACAAAAAGTCTATTAGGGCATGAATGTTTGCTCAGGTAATTCAGCATAAACTAGCTAATAAATATTTTTAAAAACTATTATGAGCCAGGCATTCTGTTTTGCTTCAACATTGATAATGATTCACCTCTACACCTTTGAGTAATTAATTACTTTAGTTTCCTAATACCTAAAAGTGAGTTAATCCCTTTTAGAATATTTGCATTTATTATTATTTTATATTATGGGAGTTTTGATAAGTAAATCGTTAATATATGGAAACATTTTAAGTTTTTGGAAGACATTTTCTTAGTCACTGTTCTAAGTAGAAGCATTTTGGTTTGCTGACAAAAGCAAAGAAATATGTAGGTACTATTTTTGGCTTTTAGTTCACACTAAGTAAGAGAGAGATCAGAAGATACTATTCAGAATAGCAAAGTGGAAGGATGGAGTCTCTTCACAAATTTCCTCTTATCAAATACTAAAATGACATAATAAATGGGAAAGGAGGCTTGGAATTCTTGCCTTTGGTCTAAGAGATGTTTTGTAAGTAACATGGCCAAGTTGACAGGTAGAAGGGGCAGTGATGGGGAGATGGGCAGAAAGGTACAAAGTGGTGGGGAGGCATGGGGAGTCATAAAGACATGGGACAGGCAGGCCCACATTCAAAAGTGGTGAATAAAAATTCAGAGTGATACCTCAGGAGCAAGGGATCCTAACCATAGACCAGACCACCCAGCCCAGGGTTCTAGCACCAGGAAGATAAATCCCAATAATTTCTGGATATAAAAACCAGTGAGGGTTGGGGAAGCAGAAAAAATTGTGGGATTTTCAAGAGACTCCTCCTGAAGGGCCTGTGATGGACTTAGGACTCATACAGACCTACCCATGCTGGAATTGAACACCAGAGTAACAGCTGGAAGGGAACCAGTGGCATACAGTGAGAAAGTGAAGTGACAGGCAGCAAGGTGAGTGCCAGGAGACAGCTTGCTCCCAGGCAAAATTCCAGAGCCCAGGCAATGTCATTGGCCCCTCTCTGAGCCCTCTCTGAGCAACAGAACTGTGTCAAAAGATCCCCAGCCCTAGCGATTACCTACAGTTCCACCCTATACAACTTACAGGTGCACTTTTGTACAAGAGACCATGATACTAAGACAGGGAGTCAAGCAGCCCTACCTAATACACAGAAACAAACACAAGGAAGCTGTCAAAATGAGGAGATAAAGAAATAGGGCCCAAATGAAAAAGTAGAACAAAACTCCAAAAATGAACTAAACAAATTGGAAATAAGCAACCTATCAGGTGCAGAGTTCAAAACACTGGTTATCAGGATGCTTCAGGAACTCATTGAGTACTTCAACAGCATAAAAAAGACCCAGGCAGAAATGAAGTTTACGTTAAGTGAAATAAAGAAAAATCTACAGGGAAACAACAGCAGAGGGGATGAAGCTGAGAATCAAATCAGTGATTTGGAACATAAGGAAGAAAAAATCATTTATTGAGAACAGTAGGAAGAAAAAAGAATTAAAAAAAAAATGAGGATAGGCTAAGGAGCCTCCGGGACATCTTTAAATGTACTGACATCCAAATCATTGGGGTACCAGAAGGAGAAGAGGAAAAGCAAGGTACTGAAAACTCATTTGAAAAAATAATGAAAGAAAAATTCCCTAATAGACTTTCTAGCCTATTAGGGAATGCCCTAATAGAGTTTTTGTTGTGGTTATCAGTTCTTGACCAAGACTCCAACAACCTAATTTGGGAAGGGGAAATAGACATACAAGCCCAGGAAGCACAGAGAATGACAAAGATAGACCCAAAGAGGACAATAACAAGACACATCATAATTAAAATGTCAAAGGTTAAAGATAAAGAGAGAATCTTAAAAGCAGCAAGAGAAAAACAGATAGTTACCTACAACAGAGTTCTCATAAGACTGTCAAACAATTTCTCAAAAGAAACTTTGCTGGCTAGAAGGGAACAGCAAGAAGTATTCCAAGTGATGAAAAGCAAGGACCTACAACCTAGATTATTCTATCCAGCAAAGCTATCATTTAGAATGGAAGGATAGATAAAGTGCTTCCTAGACTAGGTAGAGCTAAAGGAGTCTATCATCACCAAGCTATTATTACATAAAATGCTAAAGGGAATTATAAAAGAAAAAAGAAGAAATCAAAATGATGAACATTAAAATTGCATTAAATTCACAGTTATCAATAATTGAATCCATATATCAAACTAAGCAAACAAGCAGAACAGTAACATAATCATAGATATGGAGATCATTTGGAGTGTTATCATTGGGAGGGAGAAGGAGGAGAATGCAGGGAAAAGTACAGGAATTAAGAAGCACAAATTGGTAGGCACAAAATAGACAAGGGGATATTAAGAACAGTATAGGAAATACAGCAACCAGGGAACTTATATGCATGACCCATGGACATGAACTAAAAGTGGGGGATTGCTGGAGGGAATGGGGATACCACATGGATGGGGTCAAAGAGGTAAAAATTGGGACAACTATAACAGCATAATCAATAAAATATATTTAAAACAAAGAAAATCTTAGTAAGCACTCTGAATACCTTCAAACTGTGATAGTCTTTGTATATTGATAGGCCACACCTGTGTATGCCTTTGTCCTCCAATAGCATTATTAAAAGAGTAAGTGAAAAATTACAATAGTAAATAATGGTTTTAGAGGACATAAAAAACATGACCTTAATAGGAGAGGATTTTGTACAAAGAGGCTGATTTTACTCAGGATCTCTTGAGTGGTTGTTTTTCTCTCTAAGGAGGAATTTGAACATCTCAGAATGAGGCAGAAACAAAACAAAAAACAAAAAAATCTCTTGTCAAATCATGTTTTAAACCATATTAACTTTCCACTGTGAGGACAGAGTTTGAATCACAGCCTAAGTACACCTATGGCTCCTGAAATGGAATGAATAGATAGTCAAGGAATAAACTCTTTACATATTTCCATTCAACAGATGAACAGTTATCAGTTCTTGACCGAGACTTCAACCTCCTACAAGTTAATGAAAACAGAATACTTGAGTCCTTTTACATTAAAATGCTAGTCAAGTTCACTAGTAGTATATATTTCTCTATTTCAGTAATTTATCCCTTCCTAAGTTGTCGTAGAAGATCTGCATTAAGCAAAACCCATTGATGGGAAGGTTGAATGTTATTACATATAGATTTGGGGAGAGAAATGATTGCTGCTAACAAGTTATTGTTCTGCAGGACCAAGCAGCTATTCAATGAGAACTATGATAGGCCCAGGTTGCCTGGTACATTTATATGCTTTCTGTGATCCTGACCCAAATTTTCATATCAAAATTGAAATCCTGGCAGGATATCTACAAGGAATCACTCAAATAAGTCAAAGAGTGAATTTTCAAAAGCACTTATTTTCTGGATACGAACTAACCTATCACTACCTTTCTTGTAATGAAAAAAAATCTTCTCTCCTATAAGGGTGGACCCACTTACTGTTTCTTTTTGTACTTTCTTCTTTCTTAACATATTTTCAATAAGATTTACCAATTTCTTTATCCAGATTAACAACAACAAAAATTACTACCTCTGAACTTCTTACTTTCCAAATCAGTAGTCAGTAACTCAAATATCAAACCACTGGGTGGTCCTGGACCAGCAGCATTGACAAAATCTTTGAGCTTGTAAGAAATTCAGTGTCTCAGGCCCCACCCCAGACATACTGAGTTTGCATTTTAAAAAGATCGCAAGGTTCTCTGTGTACATTAAATGTTTAGAAACACTATCTTGTCCTATTAGACTGACAGATATCTGCTTTTTACTTCACAATTGGTAGTTATAATTATCCTTTGATTCTGATAAATTGGGAGCTGAGTTACTATGTATGTGATATGTATATGTACAGTTGTATTCTTAAATTTTATAATTTTTATAGATCTCTATTTATTTAGAGTCTCTGTTTTTCTTTGATGGAGAGTAATAATTTCCCATCTATATGTAACCATGAGTAAATTCAACAACAATTTTATTTTTTTCTGGGGAGGACATCACAGTTGAATTAGCTTCATGACAAAAGTGGAAAATTTCAAATATTTTTTATACTCTACAATGGCTTAATTACTTGTTCCTTGAAAGTTAAGAATTAATCTATGAACCAAGTTGACTCTAAATAGGGCTAGACTATTCATGTTCTCTATTTACTTTTAAATAATAGTAATATTTATTTTTTGTTTGGAATAAATATCACCCTGCATTCTTCCCAGAAGATTCTAATTCATTGGCTCTAGTCTTTCCAGAGCTCCAGACATTTTCTATGCAGCAGGACATATTGGATTTCCTCGCCAACAAATGGAGAGCACCCTAGGTTTGTGAGAAAGCCACTCTATTACATTGTTATAACACTGTTGTCTTTTCAACGTTGAATTCTCTTTATCTGAAAATAATTCTCAAGCCTCTGGAACCGTGTTGATTTTCTTACATATTACCTCTGTTGCACTGGAGGACATTCGGACTGCTCCTTATTTAAAAATTCAATTAAAGCAAGTCCAGGCAGCACCTTGGACTCCATGGAATGGTCCTGGCTCCAGACAAAGTCCCTGCTATCAACCCGGGGAAGGTGGCAGCTCAGCTGAGCCCTTCCTGAATGCCCCGGATTCTCCTGGCCACCTGCACACCCTTTGGGAGAACAGTGACACTGCTGAGTTTCATTAGGTGAGGGCTGACTGGGGGTGTGGAGAAAGGGACAGGGGAGAGCAAGGTGGGGGGAATTGGGACAACTGTAATAAAACAATAAAATTAAAAAAATAGAAATGTTTCTGTCACCTCTTACAGGGCCAACCAGGCTTGCTTACATTTGTCAACTGAAGTTCACACTATTTTCATTGTTTTATTAGAGGTCATTAGGTCAGTCAAATCAAGACCAGTTTTGTTTTAAGGAGACAGTCTCTAAAAATAGTATAGCTTTTCCAAATATGGGACTCTTTCATTCTCATGATCAGCTGAGGTCACAAAAAATAAAACTTCTATTTAAAAATAATCATGCCAAGGACTAGATCAGAGCAGATTAGCAACACTGAAAAGCTCAATAGATGCAGGGACCCTGGGAGAGTGGCTTTCTCCAAAGGGCTGCCCCACTATTTCTCTTGTCAACCTATTTCCAAATCTAGAAAGCTACTTGCCTGGAGGTACTGCTGATGGATGGGAAGCTGTCTTGTCATATAAAAGTAAGGTTTCACCTGAATGTGTACAAGTATTACTTTAAATCTCCTACCTATGTAAGTATGTAAAAATTTATCTGGCATTTTCTTTTATCAGAAACAAGCCATTTGATTGGAAGTTTATGTAGTCTATTCTCTACAGGTAGTTAACATAGGTAAAACCAGCACCCTTTACTTATATCAGCCATTATAATTAACTGAAAATTGAGCCAAAGAAAATCCAGCCTATAAGAAAATTTATGCATTTCTTCAGGGCAGGAACCATATCCATTATATTAGCTAAATGCAATAAATAACATATAGTAGATTAGATTCTAAATAAATATTTCTTAATTATGCTCCAGTGTGATACCTGCTTAGATCACAAAGTGATGAAATGCCTTTTCCTCTAATATTTCCCCAGTAGGATCCTGATTGTTTATGACTTATCTTTGATTATCACCATTTTCACTTCTTCCATCATATACAGGGTCCAGAAGTAACACCTGCTTGAGTGTGTTAGGGGAATAATATGGGTGTAATAATTTATAGTTTTAATTTGAACATTTCACCTAAAGTGTCATAAGGTGTGCTTGAGTGTGATATTGTTATGTTACAGAATGGCATGCTTATGGTTTTGTAATAAAAGGTTTTGTAATTAAAAAGGGGCATTATTTGTTCTGGACCCTTTAAAATGCTCCAAATTCTCATGGTAGTGTTTCAATGTGTAATTGCTACTGGCTTTGCTGCTAATATTAAAAAATGAACAAGGTGTAACTACTGGGATTTGACATGGTGTCATCTATGTTTACATTGACCTAAGTATTCCTCCCACTGAGGAGGCAAAGGGCTTTCTCCCCCGTAGGTTTATTCACTTTTAGTAGTCCCAAATGAACAACATTTTAGCCTCGTAGCCCTCTCTTAAAGAATTTGAGAATTTGAGACATCTGGAAAAAACATTCCATCAATAAAGATGTATACAATACTCATAATACTTAAAAGTTGTACTTAGGTCACTGTTGGGAATATGGACACAAATAAGAACAAACACAATACTGACAGGTGGTGATAAAAATTAGAAGGAAATATGTAACCAAAGAGATGTGATGGAAATAAACTGGGAGTATGAGGCTATTTTTGGTCAGGGTGATGATTGAAGTTCCCTTGAGGAGGTAGTAGTGTTTGAAGTGAGTATAGGTAGAAACTAGAAAATTGACTGTAAGGGGAGAGAGAAAGAGAAAGAAAGGAATCAGGAATGATACCTAGGTTTTTTCAGCTTAATCAACAATATGGATTTTTTGTTGATTTTTATTTACTGAGACAAGGGTTCACAATAAAAAAGAATGAATAAATGAATGAAATTATTAATGAAAAAGTTAATGAACCTATAAAAGTTTCCTTGTACTCTGGGTATGAGGATGTTAGAGTGATAACCTTACATCATCACAATGCCCCTTTCATTATTCCTGATAAATTCTACCAGGATAGAATCAAATTGCCATGATTTTTTCCTATGTCAGAATGATTTTCTTTTTGCCCTCATCTGAGGCATTCTCTGAGAGGTCGGCAGTGACCTTATCCTCTCTCTTTATTTATTAATTCTCATAACCTTGCATTAATTGGCACAACTAGTTCTGTCAGTCTTAAAGGAAGGTATGCAGAGACATTTTTGGACACATTTCACAAGTGTGTGAAAAATGTCTCACTAATTTAATAACAAGGCAACATATCTTTGGTTCTATGAGCACATATGGAACCACAATGCCGTTCATCTCCACCATCAATCATGCTGACTTCTCCATGTGTACTGACGTGTATTGGTTTCAGATGAAGGGACTAAATATGTGTTTATGTCCTGTGGTCTGTGAATGGAATGCAAAGGCACAATCTTTACTTGCAGAGGACCATAAGTAATGTGTCATGGAAAAGTATTATGAGATTTTGTAAATTATGGCTTTTCAAGACATCATATGAAAGTAGCAAATTGAGAAGCATTATACTTTGGTCTAAGTACATTTGTATTTGGATGTCTTTGATCTCTATGATCTCTTGACACTAGTCATTGTCCTGTGAGAATTTGCATATTTGATATTAAGAATTATTTTCTCAGTTGTGCTGATTATTCTTAAAATTGAGCTCATTTCAACAACCATAAGATATATCATTAATTGATGATAATTTATTGTACAGGATGACTTAATCACTTTTGATTAGGATACACAAAATCTGCTGTGGAGTTATCAGAACTTGGAGTCAATGATTTAATTTAAAAAAACCAAAATAATACTAGCCAATATTTACAGTATATGGCACACATGTGTTACTACTCTCTTGTAAATTTAGTAGACTGCTCTATCCCTGAGCTTTCTTCAGGGTTTTTTATCCACCTTCAAAACAATAGAATAATAAGGACCCGGCTGGGTGCTGTCTCTGAAGGAAGAGAGACTATTCCTGCCCTTCTGACACAGAAGGGGCCTAGATTCATTCTGAGTTGCTTTGTTCTTAAGAAGAAATGTATTTAAGTTCTCACCACCTGTTTCTAGATATACTAGAGATTTCTCATGGCTAAGAACCATATTTCCCCATTTTATGATTTAAAACAGCAATTATAGAATATTATTTAAATAAATTATCATTAATACTTTTATTCTAGATGATAAATATGAGATATGCATCTTATCTGAAGATAAGAAATTTACTAAGGGACTGAGTGTGTTGGTTTCTCCTAAGAAAACACACCTTAGGAGAAAAGTAAAGTGAACAAATATGACTGCTACAGAATCTTAGTTTCTAGTATAGCGATGGTCACTCAGATTTGTTTCAAGGCCCAGATATTTATGGGCTTATGTTCTGGTCTTATGTGCTACAGGAAAAGTTTCACTAAAAAAATCTATAACAATATTAGGGTTGAGAAACACCCTTTGGATGTTCACTTGGAAAAATTAAAAAAAAAAATAAAACGAAGAAAAGCATTTCTTCGCCATTCAGTAGAACAAGGCTTGTTGCCATCACCTGGAGTTTTCACAGAACCCATCACTTTGACCCTTGTAGACTCTGAGCCTCAGCTGCCTGGAAGTTGTAGAATCTGAATGAGAAGATTGTGGTGTTTCTCAACAGGCAGGGGGACTTAAAACAAGAAATATTCAGAAAAAGTGGTTTATGACTGTGTTCTTTCTAGTGATAATGATAGAAAAATGGTAAAGTGAAATGAACAAACTTTTATTAAGTATGTGGTTTGAATTCTATTTTATCCACTTAGTGAGTGTGTAATTTGGATAAATTATATTATTGAGACTGAGCTTTTTAATCCTTAAATATAGATATTATACAGATATGTACTGTATACTTCATATGTTTGCTATGGAAATGAAATTGCAGAATAGATATAAAGCCCTTGGCACAGTGCCTTACTGGTTGAATGAGTTTTAAATGTTAGTTTTCTTTTTTTTAAAATTTGTATTTATTTTTAGAGAGAAGGGAAGGAAGGGAGAAAGAGTGGGAGAGAAACATTAGTGTGTGAGAGAAACATTGATTGGTTGCCTGTTGCACATCCCAACCAGTGATCTGGTCTGAAACTCAGGCACGTGCCCTGACTGGGAATTGAACGAGTGACCTTTTGGTTAGTGGGATGGTGCCTAACACACTGAGACACACCAGTCAGGGCTTGTTAGTCTTTTTTTCCTCTCTTTTTCTTTTTCTCCATATTAACTGAGAATCAAAGAGAATAAACATAAGACAAATAGTGGGTAGAAATCTAAATGAAAAAATGAACAAAAGAACATGATCTACAGAAAAAAATGGGAAGAGATAGAGGTTTGAGAGATAGTGATGAGCTATTGAACATATATTCTGCCTTGTAGAAATCATATTGGAGAAGGAAAAGTTAGAAGAGGAAATGATTGATGTTAAAGAAAAATAATTAAAACAAAAAAATGATAAATGTTGAAGGAGAATAAAAAACTGTTATGGGAAATTATAATATATGGGAAAATACCAAATTTTGTTGTGTACAATGTGCAATTTTTTGCCCAAATTTTTGAGGGGAAGATAAGGGTGCACATTATATATGGGTATAATGATAACATACCATGAGTATGGTATGATAATGGGCATAATAATCCCATGTATAATGCACAAAAAATGTGAGTGCACATTATATATGGCAAAATACGGTACTTGCCTATTAGTTTGCTAAGGACATTTAGAAACACTGTTCAAGAGAGTTGTATTAAGTCATTTGAAATGATACTTTTCTTAATCTTTTTTGATTAAATTATCCCAGAAACCTGGACTCCAACAGGTGTAAGACATCCAACAAAGTCAAGCACTGAAACAGAGTTTGTGAAAGAGAATAAAACCAACCCCCCCCCCAAAAAAAACCACAGGGTTGTTTGAAAAGAAAAAAGGAAAATATTAATGTGAATGATACTAGATATCCTAGCAGTCATTGAAACCAATTCTATATTTTATGAAAGAGTTATAGAACAGGTATTAAAGTTATATATTACAAACAGGATTTATAGTGAAGAGTTCTGATCCATAGGCTAGAACCCATATAAATAATAGAATAATTCTTGGTGAATCCTGTAATGGGATGCAGAGTGAGGGTCCCCTGAAAATAGGAAAAAAAAAAGAAGCCCTACAACCCTTGGTTGGGGGAAGGGGGAAGTGGACAATATGGCTTTAAGATACTTTGCATAACAATGACAAGTTAATAGCCATGCCTTTCTTGAAGGAAGAGGGCTGCTACCCAGGGCAAAAGTGTACCTGACTCTGAGAGCATTCTGAGGCTTGTGACATAGCCAGGGAGCTTATACAGCACATTTGTGAAAGGCAGGGGGCAGATGCCCACTCTGGATGTCCGTGTCATGGGGAACTCTTGCCCTGACTAAAGATGACAGCTGAAAGAAGGTAAAAAACACAGGGGAACTGACAGAAATGGGGCATCATAAGAGAGACCAGATATAAGGTCACATAGGAAGTTATAGGCCACAAATTTAAAATAAGGGTGGGCAGAGAGAGAAAGAGGTAGGAGCCACTAAAGAAGCCATACAGTCTGAAAAAATACAGATGGGAGTCAGTTATGAGGTCTGGTGTGTAAGGGGAAAGCCACAGGGTCTGGAGTAAGAAGGAGAAGACCACAGCAGAGCTGATGGAGCTATGTGGGGACCTGCTAAGCTGAGCACCGGTTCGTGAGAGATGTTTGGAGCTGAACAGTGACCGGGAAGGCTGAGCCACTTTTGCTTCTTGGAAGCATGTAGGGAGAAGCCACTCTCTTGGGACGTGTGCCTCCCTGGACTCCACCATGACCCAGTGCAACACAGCACATATTTCCCTGAACCACTGCATGGGGGCCGAGAACACATCCCAGATCCTGAAGGAGAGAGCTGCTGCGAGAGGATGGTGACCCTGAAACCCACAAGAGAACCTTTCAGGCAGGGTGGAGACCTGTTTGTGCAGCTGACTTAAGAACAGATAAGGAACTGGGGAACTTCTGGGCATGGATTGGCTTGTAGCTTTTTGGGGAGCAAGGGAAGTACTGGTCTCATGGGAGAGGAGGGTTCTGAGCAGCAGTGCTCTCAGGTCCACCAGGGTTGGAACTTTGTTAATAGCAACCCATTTCCTTCAACACTAATTGTTGAGTCGTGTGTCAAGGCTCCATGTGACCAAGGCCCAGTTTTTTCAGTTACAATCCTAGAGTCATATATAGATGCAGTACATCAAAATAATGATGAATTTTTCCAGATGGCAGATAATAGGTATTAGCACTTAAGTGGAATTATTAAAATTCTTCAAATTATAGTTAGTTCATTTAGATAGTTTTCTGCTCTTTGATCATATTCAAAAGAGACTCTCACAGTAGATATTTAAAACACATTTTTTGAAAGGCCATTGATGATTCATAGATAATTTATGAAAATGTAAAAGTGTTTTTCTCCTTTTGACTCAACTCACTATGGTGTAAAATTTTAGTTATTTTAAAAAAATATTACTTATTTGAACTTTAAAAACATGCCAGTAGTATAAAGTTAAAGATAAGTAATGGGCCAGTATAAGTCAAGTTGTACCTTCTTTGTCATTAATAACTGTAGATTGAATACTTAATTATAATGTAATATTCAGTCATCCATGTCTACATGCAGTGATTAAGCTAAAAAACTTGCAAAAATGACTAGTGAATAAAATGAGAGTATTTCCCATGCTCCTTTTATTAGGGTAATCATTTAAAAATATGCATATGTATGGAGGTAATAGAGGGGAATTTAACAGATATATTTCACTTCTTTATAGCTGTCATAGCAAGGATGTGTATTATGTCTCTCCATAGACCAAATTGTTAGCAGAACATGGAGGATAATAGAGGTTGCAGATAAAACCTTGGGCCGGAGACACTATCCCCATCCCCACTCTCCTCCCCAATCTTCTTTTAAAGGAGAAAAAAAAAGTATAGGAAATAATCTTTCAGTTTTGCCAGTAGCAAAAGGACTGTTTATAAGCCCAGCAAGTATGCTTATTTTTCTTAGGTGGAGACAAAAAATCCACTGTTATTTCAAACTATCTAGTAAGAAGGGAAAATTATTTTTATTTAAGTTATTTCATAGGAAAGAGTGGATACATTTATTTCCAAAATTTATTCTAAGCATCTGTCTGTACACTAACTTCTTGAAAAATGCTAAGGTGCCTGCAGTTGCCTCTTGGGGTCAGAGGGGTTAAACCCTACACTGTTAGTGCTGTGAGTAAATACAGCAGCATGCTTGTATCTCAGGTTATAATGGTACTTTGTTATTCCTGCCAACTTGGCTAAGAGAGAGAGAGAGAGAGAGAGAGAACTTTTTTGAAGGGACACTTCCTGTTGAACAACGTGTTGTTTTTCTGCCTCCTTTGTTATGTTCACCTTAAGCAGCTATTGCCAGCGGGCACCCCAGTGTTCACACCCTGTTGGAAGTTGCCGCTGTTGAAAAGAATGCAGAGTAAGAGATCAAGTGGGTTTCCTGGTGGTTATGGATGAGGTCCAGTATTGCTGGGGCTTCTGTGCTGCTGCAGTTCCCAGGGAGGATATTTACTACCAAAAGACCTAGTGCATTTGAATTCCTTAGAAAGATGTGAGAGGGATTTCAAACGGCAGTGGATGGGAAAAAGCATAGCATATACAGCAATACACTCACTGCTAAAATATGGTGGGGATACAAGGAAAACCAAAAATGCATCTTATACAATGAGTTCAAATAATTCTCTCCCTTTCAGAGGTGTCTTTGCTTCTTACTTTGCTGGGAAAATTCAAGCCACTGAATGCCCACCACCACATGTCCTGCCCTCCCAACATCTGTACCTACATATTCTGGCTTCCTTTCTGTTATTAGCAACTCTATTACACTGTAAGGGTAAATTCTCCACTTGGGTCTAGATCCAATTCCTCTTCCTTACTCAAGGATTTTGCTTGAACAGTTTTCTTCTGTGGGAAGTAGGGATGGCTGGGGTGGAGGGGAGAATTGGGGAGAAAATGGAGATAGCTATACTTGAACAACAATAAAAAATGTGAAAAAAATAAACAACTTACTCCCTTAAAAAATTTTTTCCCCATTATCTCTTCTTTATCAGAAAGATCCTCTCTTTCCTGGATCATGCCTATCAACATTCAAACATGCCAATATTTATCATATCTTAAAAAAATTGTTCTGATTCCAAGCTCATTTTAGCTACTACCTCAATTTCACTGTCCTTATAGCAAAATGTTCAAAGAGTAATCAAAACTCACCACCACTCATCCTTTCTTCCTAGCCTCCCTTAAATCTGCCACAATAAGGCAAAAAGTATTCAAAGGAAATACAACCAAGATTACTCTACCCAGCAAAGCTATCACTTAGAATGGAAGAGAAGATAAAATGCTTCCCAGACAAGGTCAAGTTAAAGGAGTTTATCAATACCAAACCCTTATTATATGAAATGTTGCAGGGACTTATTTAAGAAAAAGAAGATCAAAACTATGAACATTAAAATGATAACAAACTCACATCAACAACTGAATCTAAAATCAAAAACAAAAACAAGCTAAGCAAACATCTAGAACAGGAACAGAATCACAGAAATGAAGATCATTTAGAGGCTTATTAGCTGGGAGGGGGAGAATGGACAAAAAAGGTATAGGGATTAAGAAGCATAATTGGTGGGCATAAAGTAGATGGGGGGAGGTTAAGAACAGTGTAGGAAATGGAGAAGCCAAATAACTTACATGTACAACCTATGGACATGAACTGAGGGGGGAGATTTTTGGAGGTTGGATGAAGGGCAGCAAAGAGGGAAAAACTGGAACAACTATAGTAGCATAATCAATAAAATATACTTAAAATAAAGATTTCACTGCCACCACTGCAATTAAAACAATATAGACAAATACATGTTACTAATCCAACAGTTAATACTCAGTCATTCATTATCTTACTTTAACTGTTAGTAAGTAATCCTTTTTATAAAAATGGTTCACATTCCTGGTTTTGTAGTACCTATGGGTTCCTCCTTTGCATTCTTTTTTTCCTGGTTCTTTTTCCTCAAATTTCTTTAGAATGTCCCAAGATTCAGTCCTTTGACCTTTTCATTTCTCAATCAATGTTCCTTTTTCAATGCTGTGATTTTCAATAATGTTCATGTACTGACGACTCCCAGAATTTTATCTCTAACCTGACCTTCCCCTGAATGCTAGATTCGTATACAGGGGTGGGCAAAAATAGGCTTTCAGTTGTGATACAAATAAGTAATACAATTAATAAATAATAAACAAGAATCAACTCTGTGTTTTCCATACTCACAACTATAAACCTACTTTTGCACAAGCCTATATTCAAATGCCTACTTCATATCTCCATTTGGGTATCTAATAGACATATCAAACTTAACATGCTGAAGAAAAATAAATTTCTCATAGCTCACATTGAGTTCACTGGCAAATTCTCTCAGCTTAACCTTAATTATATATCTTAAGTTTTACTGCTTGTCACCACTTTCACCACCATAACCATGGGCATACTCTTGTCAAGTCTTGAAAGCACTGCCATTTGCTTCTTACTTTTCTATCATGCTGCTCTGTAGCCTATTCTTAGAGGAGGAGCCAGAACGATACTATTAAATGTAAAAGTCTCTCTATTGTTCAAAACTTTCTGGTGTCTCTTCATCTCATTCTGAATAAAAATCAAAGACTTTTCCATGGTCTAAAAGGCCCTGAGAAAATCTGTCTCCCCATTACCATTCTGGGTCTATCTCCTCCAGCCCCTTGCCATTTTGGCTTTTTTTCTGCACAGGGCTTCCGGCTTCTGGAGCATCCCATTCATTCTCTGCCATTGGTGCCTTTGTCTTAATGTTTCTGCTGCCGGAAATAACCTTTCTCCCAGTGCTTGTAAGGTTTGCTCCCTCCTTTCTTTCAAGTTTTTGCTCAAGTGGCATGTTTTATAAGGAGTTTCCAGACTACCCTACTTACTATGCAAATCCTCATGACCCATCTCTGATTTTTTTCCTGTATAAAATGTACTACCTTCTAATAAATTATAATGTCTGTTTTTCTCCAGTATAATGTGACTTTACAAAGGCAGAGATTTTTGCCTATTTCTCTACTATTCTATCTCAGGTACCTAAAATAGTGTATGACATGTAGTAGGTTCTAAAAATATATCTGTTAAGTAAACAAATATATTTCATTGGACTGAGTGAAATCTGCACAACTTTAAAAGGAAAATTAAGAAGGAAGTGTTTTGGATTTCTTTTAGGTTCCCTTTTAAGTATACAACATAATTGAGAGGGTGTATACTTTTTTAACTTTCATAAATCTTTTCACTAACCATGCAATCTATTTTTAGGCAGTTTCAAAACTTGATTGTGACATTTTCAAATTAATAGAGTGATGGAGTCTGAGTTTTGGAGTCACACTGCCAGATGTGGGATCTTGGGCAAGTTTTTCAACACCTCTATATTCGGTATCCTCTTTTGTTAAATGGGGTTAGTAAATAATAAACCACTTACATTTTTTATAATACTGAATTTGCTTAACAACACTGTGGTTTAAAGTTTGTATCTAATGCCTGGTACACAAGATTAAGTTAAAAATGTTAGTTTTATATCTATATCTATATCTATATCATCTATAGCTATATCATCTATCTATATATCTATCTATCATCTAATCTATACCTATCTATCATCTATCTATTTTTGCATTGCTCAATGTGTTTCTTTGTTTCTTTTCCTTCTCTCTGGTTCACTGTTGCCCTCAGTTTTACTTGTTAAAAGTGCTTGGTAGATAAAAAGAGGAGCAGTGTGGAGACAGAAAGGAGAGTGTGCATGAAAAAGGGCAGGACTTGTGATAGGCCATCAGACTACAACACAGACAACACTACTCTAAAGCTACAGTCAGAAATTCCGGCCAAGATGGAGGCATAGGTGGATACACTATGTCTTCTCGCACAACCAAAATTAAGGAAAACAAAGATTTAGAAACAAGAACGCAACCAGAACTAACAGAAAATTGAACTTTACAGAAGTCTGACAACCATTCATCCAGACCGGTAAGAAGGGCAGAGTCACAGCAGGAAAAAGTGGAGGTTGTCAGACCCTGGCATGCAGGAGCCCCAGGTGGACAGGCGGTGGCTAGCAGACACCAGGCATGGGGTGGCAATGGGCAGACCCAGTGAGGCTGCGCAGGTGGCTGACCAGGTGGTCCCACATTCACGTGCAGATAATTCAGGTGAAAACAGGGAGTGAGACCTCACAACCTAGGGCCCCAATGCCGGGAAATAAAACCTAAAAGCACAGATTGAAAACACCTGTGGAGGTTGAGGTGCCGGGAGAGACTCTCAGCCTCACAGGAGAGCTTGTTGGAGAGACACACTGGGTCCTAGAATGTACACAAGCCCACTCACATGGAAATCCACACCAGAAGGGCCCAATTTGCATGGAGAAAGCAGCAGAAGGGACTGAAATATGAGACAGAGTGGAGCAAGTGCCATTGTTTACTCTCAGACCCCGTCCCACATGGTGAACACCTAAGGCTCTGCCCCTTGCTATGTAACAGGCCCAACCAGACCAAAAAAAACCCCCAAAACCAAAAAAGGCTCAAACAGGAGAACATATCAAACCCCAGAGCCAATTCATTTAAGTGACTAAGAGATAGCCAACCTGTCAGATGCACAGTTCAAAGCACTGGTGATCAGGATGCTCACAGAATTGGTTAATTTTGGTCACAAATTAGATGAACAAATGAAGGCTACAATAAGTGAAATGAAGGAAAACTCACAGGGAACCAGTAGTGATGGGAGGAAACCTGGGACTCAAATCAATGGAGTGGACCAGAAGGAAGAAACAAACAACCAAACAGAAAAGAATGAAGAAACAAGGATTCAAAAAACTGAGGAGAGGCTTAGGAAACTCCAGGACATCTTTAAATGTCCCAACATCCGAATTATAGGGGTACCAGAAGGGGAAGAGGAAGAGCAACAAATGGAAAACTTATTTGAACAAATGATGAAGGAGAACTTCTCCAATCTGGCAAAGGAAATAGACTTCCAGGAAGTCCAGGAAACTCAGACAGTCCCAAAGAAGGTGGACCCAAGGAGGAACACACCAAGGCACATCATAATTACATTAGTCAAGATTAAAATGAAGGAGAGAATTCTAGAAGCAGCAAAGGATAAGGGGACAGTCACCTACAAAGGCTCTCCCATCAGACTGTCAGCTGATTTCTCAAAAGAGACCTTCCAGGCAAGAAGGGGCTGGAAAGAAGTATTCCAAGTCATGAAAGGCAAGGACCTACATCCAAGATTGCTCTATCCAGCAAAGCTGTCATTTAGAATGGAAGGGAAGATAAAGTGCTTCTCAGATAAGGTCAAGTTAAAGGAGTTCATCCTCACCAAGCCCTTATTATATGAAGTGTTAAAGGGACTTACCTAAGAAAAAGAAGATTAAAATTAGGACAGTAAAAAGACAGCAAACTCATAGTTATTAACAACCACATCTAAAACAAAAGCAAACTAAGCAAACACCTAGACCAGGAGCAGGAACACAGAAATGGAGATCACATGGAGGGTCAGCAACAGGGTAGTGGGAGGAGGAGAGAGGGGGAAAAGGTACAGAGAATAAGTAGCATAGATAGTGGGTAGAAAATAGGGGGAGGGCAAGAATAGTGTGGGAAATGTAGAAGCTAAAGAACTTATGACACATGGACATGAACTAAAGGAGGGGAATGTGGGTAGGAGGGGGTGTGCAGGGTGGAGGGGAATGAAAGGGGGGAAATGGGACAACTGCAATAGCATAATCAATAAAATATATTTAAAAAAGTAAAGCATCAGTCATTTCCCAATTGCTTAATAAGTGTTTGTTCATAGATACTGATGTCTACTGCAATTTAGAAAGCTGAATTTGTTCCTAAGTGGACATGAATGACAGGGTGGTTTTGTCCTGTGACTGTAAGTAGTCGATACATGACTTCAGACCTTTCTGAACTCTATCAAGATGGAGTTAATTTTTACAGATGTCTGTACTTGCTTTTAATATTAATCCTAAATCAGTATGACAAACAGTAAAAATTAGAGAAGGCTATTTAGAAATGACCAGAGACATTGCATTATAACTTGGGTCATACTTTAACATTTAATTATAACATTATTATTTTAGTTGAATCTTAATTATAGGATATGATTTTATTCTCCAGGCACATTCATTCCCCAATGGTAAAGAAGAAAGTAGATATTGTTGCATTCTTTCCCAAAGGAGAAATTCACAATATCATTACAAGAAATGCAATTAATCATGACCACATTCATGAGCATATTGCAATACAACATATATTTTATTTTAAAAAGGAATACTTAGAAACTATCTATATTAAATAGGCCTCTTTGACATCAAATTTGACTAATTAGGACCTGGCCCTGAACTAACATCAAAGATTGTGATTAACTGTCAAACCCTAAAATACCCTTTCTAGCCATCCTTCTCAAAATTCTAATCCTGTCTTCCATTCCAAATGTACAATATAAATCTCTTGATACTCTATTACTTAAAATCATGAACATGTATAATTAATCTATGTCTATACTCTGCCATGTATCCTTTTCACTGTGTTGAAATCTCTGCTTTTGACACAAAAATAGTTGACCCATATAAACAGAGAAGCTTAGGTTAGTGTGTGTGCATAAATATATCCCTGATTGCTGGTGTCTGCTAACCTAATTCTTGGAACAGAACACGTCTTGCTCTGTAATTTTATTGTCTGCCTCTGTAGCCCCTGCTTTGTCATTTCTGAAACGTATCAGAGATCTTGAACACCTCCACATTTAAGTCAAGAGGGCATATTTAAATTATCTTTATAATTAAGAATTTCTGTTCCTTTGCAAATGAGAAAGATTCAGGATGTTTCCAAACTTTCAAAGTCAAATGGGCTCACATCTTTCCTGAACATAACTATAATTCTTAATCCGGTGATACTGTCATTGAGCAAGATTACTTTTCCTTACAGAGTCGAGTCCAAATGCTCTTCACTTAAAAGTGAATAGCTCATTTATCTGAGTGTTTTATGATGTCAATATCCTATAATTATTCAATTATTTTTAAATTAAGTGTTGGTACAAGGTAATATACTAGTGCAGGTATTGAGGAAACTTAACACAAATAGGAAGGAGTCAAAGGGTGATGACGCCTGAAGTGTTATCCAGAGCAGGAAGTGGGTAAGGGATGAGATGGTATAGTGGAGTAGAGGATTATTATTATTTTTTAATTTGTTCTTTTCTCAGATAAATGAATGCCTGCTAAGATCTGGGAAAGGTAATTGAATGTCTTTCAGTCCAAGGCTGCAAATTCTACTGAGAAACCTCTTCAAAATATCAAAACAATACTTCTTTTAGATTCTTCTGTTGTTTTTGATGAGTATCTAGGCTATTAATGTTTCACATTTTCACTGTGAGGGTGTTATTCACTGAAGTTAAAAGAAGGTTCTCTTTCATTGGATGTCCAAATTCTGTTTACTTCAGTCCTCACCTGTTTGTTAGCTTTTCAGTTTGATTAATTAACTCAAAATAAGAAACACTGTGGCACTCAGCGTCCATGGTATTATTCCCTTATCAGCTTTTTCATGTTTCAGAAATGTGTGAAAATCTTTCTTCTGGAGAGCCAGGGTAGGAGACAAGAGTTCTCCTTAAAATCTGTTGGACAAAATGCCTACTAAAGACATTGTATTAAAAGGGAAGAAACTCAGTGTATATTTCATGTTTCCCCAGCAACACTAATGCCATTCACAGAGGTTCTGCTGTTATCAGCCCCCAGGGGTTATAATGGCTACACTGATACTCACAGAACTATGACTGTTTCTCCAGTAAGCTTGTATGGCTTTGCCCATGCGGGCCTTGGGTCTAAGAATCCTGCTGTTAAGTCTGTTTACTTAGTCCAATGTGGGTGCTTCCATGAGCATCTTTGGAACCAAGCAAGTTCAGAATGTCTTTGATTCTAAGATGTGTAAGACTCAGTGCGGCTCTTAACTCTGTTGTACTTTTTGGCCAAGATAGGAAGGCAGCCCAAGTGTCCATCAGCAGATGAGTGGATAAAACATCTATGGGAAGTTTTCACAATGGAATACTACTTTGCTGTAAAATTGAACACATTTTTACACTTTATAACAGAATGAATGGACCTGGAAAATGTTATTCTAAGTAAAATAAGCCAGTCAGAGAAAGACAAGTACCATATTGGTGTGGACTCCAAGCAGCACTTTCCGTGCCCGGTGTTGTAGATGCGATGAACAAATTCACATAGATGGCATAAATCCTGTGGAGAAAAAGGGACAGCATGGCCACTCTGAGAGAGCGCCCTGACTCCTGCCTGGACAGGCTTTTATTGCTTTTCTGGGAGTATCACATCAAGGAAGGTTCTTGTTCATTATGTTCATGTTTGCTTTAGGTGACTACTTCTTACAGATGACAAAGAAAAGGATGTTGCAAATGAAAGGGAAAAAGTGGTTAAACTGGTTACACTCCATCCTTGGGAGGTTTAACACAGATTTTAGGAAGTTATGCAAAGATATGCACTAAACATTTGCTGCCTTAACTAAGGGTGAGGGAGTTTTAGCAAAAGCAAGCCTTGAAGCACCTTAGATATAATGCAGGTCTGGTTCCCCATGGGAAAGCATATCTGTGGGCTTTATACCTGTCAGTTTTCCAAACCAGGGCTGAGCTACATCTGCCATTGCCACGAGGACTGGTTCTCTATACCATAAGATTCCTCTCATGCGTGGAATCTAATGAACAAACTGAACTAACAGGCAAAATAGAGACAGACTCATAGATAGAGTGCAGGCTTATAGCTCTGGGGAGAGTTGGGGAGGTTTGGAGGGATCAAAAAGAATTACAAAAAGAAAAAGAAAGAACTCGTGGACACAAACAATGGTGTGGTAATTGTGGGAGTGGGGGTGGGTGGAGGTAAAAGAGGGTATGGGGGATAAATGTTAATGGAAAAATAATAAAAATATGAAATACAAAAATTATTCTAGTATTGATAGAAATGAAAAAATAAAATTAAAATAAAATTAAAAGAGAATTTACTCCTGCCCATTTAGTTATAGATATTGCCACTGAAAGTTTTCAGAAAAGCTGTTGTTCTGCTATGAAATTATCAAAGCCAAGAACTTTTCCTCTAGACTTGTCTGATTAAACATCAGTACCAGAGGGAGGGGAGTTCCAGACTAATGATAAGAATCCTGGGACTTCTGGCCAAGATGGAGGCGTAAGTAGACACACTGTGCCTCTTCACATAACCAAATGAAGGACAACAACAAATTTAAAAACAAAAACAGCTATAACTGATAGAAAAATAAACTGTATGGAAATCCAACAACCAAGGAGTTAAAGAAGAAACTCATCCAGATGAGTAGGAGGGGTGGAGACAGGCAGCTGGGCAGAGAGGACTCACGGCAAGTCAGTGGCTGGTGGACCCGGAGAGGTGGCAGATAAGGTGGTCCCACATTTGCATGAAGATAAATCAGGAGGAGCAAATAGGGAGCAAGGCAGATGATGCAACCTAGAGTCCCAGCACAGGGAAATAAAGCCTCAAACCTCTGATTGAAAATACCTGTGGGGGTTGACGCAGCAGTAGCAGAAACTCTCAGCCTCACAGGAGAGTTCTTTGGAGAGACCCACAGAGTCCTAGAACCTACAAAACCCACCCACCCAGGAATCAGCACCAGAAGGGCCCAGTTTGATTGTGTGAAGTGACAGAAAACTGGCAGAGAGTGGAGAAAGCAGCATTGTTCTCTCTAGGACCCCTCCCCCACATACATATGTGGGTTGACTCACCCTGGTAAACACCTAAAGCTCCACCCCTTACTACAGAACAGGCACACGGAGAAAAAAAATATGACCCAAATGAAAGAACAGATCAAACCACCAGAAAAAATACAACTAAGCGATGAAGGGATAGCCAACCTATCAGATGTAGAGTTCAAAACACTGGTAACTAGGATGCTCACAGAATGGTTTGAATGTGGTCACAAATTAGATGAAAAACTGAAGGCTATGCTAAGTGAAATAAAGGGAAATGTACAGGGAACTAACAGTGATGGGAAAGAAACCAGGACTCAAATCAATGCTTTGGACCACAAGGAAGAAAGAGACATTCAACCAAAACAGAATGAAGAAACAAGAATTCAAAAAAAGAGGAGAGGCTTAGGAACTTCCAGGACATCTTTAAACATTCCAACATCTGAATGGTAGGGGTGTCAGAAGGAGAAGAGGAAGAGCAAGAAATTGAAAACTTATTTGAACAAATAATGAAGGAGAACTTTCCCAATCTGGTGAAGGAAATAGACTTTCAGGAAGTCCAGGAATCTCAGAGAGTCCCAAAGAAGATGGACCCAAGGAGGAACCAAGGCACATCATGCTTACATTAACCAAGATTAAAGATAAGGAGAGAATCTTAAACACAACAAGACAAAAGGAGACAGTTACCTGCAAAGGAGTTCCCATAAGACCGTCAACTGATTTCTCAAAGAAACCTTGTAGGCAAGAAGGCACTGGAAAGAAGTATTGCAAGTCATGAAAGGCTAGGACCTACATCCAAGATTACTCTATTCAGCAAAGCTTTCATTGAGAATGGAAGGGCAGATAAAGTGCTTCCCAGATAAGGTCAAGTCAAAGGAGTCCATCATCACCAAGCTCTTATGATATGAAATGTTAAAGAGACTTATCTAAGAAAAAGAAGATCAAAACTATGAACAATAAAATGACAACAAATTCAGTTATTAACAACTGAACCTAAAACAAAAACAAACTAAGCAAACAATAGAACAAGAACAGAATCACAGAAATGGAGATCACATGGAGGGTTATCAGAAGGGGAGTAGGAGGGTGTCGGAAAGGTACAGACAATAAATAGCATAAATGGTAGGTAGAAAATAGACAGGGGGAGGTAAGAATAGTATAGAAAATGTAGAAGCCAAAGAACTTATACATACGACACATGGACATGAACTAAAGGGGGGAATGTAGGTGGGAGGGGCTATACAGGGCAGAGGGGAATAAAGGCGGGAATGGGACAAGTATAATAGCATAATAAATAAAATATATTTTTAAAAAATTAAAAAAAATCCTGACATGTATTTTTTTCTTTAATGTGAACAAAAGACACACTAGCATATGTGCCATAGGAAGGGTAACATGAACTACTATTCATTGGTCACATAGTAGGCACCATGCCCTTACTCTTTCTTTTATATTATTTTTACACTCCTGAGATTTTGGTGAGGTAATTATAATTATCTCTATGTAATAGACAATAAAACTGATGAAGGCTGGGTTTAATTATTTGATAAAGATCACAGAATCAGTAACTTTCACAGGATGGTCTGAATCTAAGTTTCTCTGACCCTTTCCACAAAATCACACTGTCTAATTGTGATCAATTCTGTTATAAAAGCTTTGCTCTGGTTCCAAAAAATATACCCAACTTATTTACCTTTTTTTAGTATCTGCTACTTTCCTGTAAAAAGGGAATAATAATTCTCATTTACGTTGTCAATGTGAAGAATTTTTATGGGTTCATTTGAGCCAAACTGATGACAATTGCCAGGGAGGAAAACCTCGATGGACTGAGAAAATGCTCTGGAGAATGGCAGTTTTACAGCTTATTTTCTGCATTAGAGTCAAAGGAGGAGACATAAGGGAGAATTCTGTGAAATTCATTGGTGGTATATTAAGGAAGCAGGAGAAAGCAAAGCAGAGAAATCTCTGGGGTTAAATAAAGAGTAATACAGAGAGACAAATATATACTTTTTTTTTTTTTTACATTGGTGGGTATGGTAGTTAATAATTAACATTTACAGCACATACAGATAGTGTTCAAGAGAACAAGATGACAATGAGGGGCTCTGTGGTCTCCTGCTCTGGTGCAGGTGGGTGTACCCTGAGGGGAAAAGGGGGCTTAGTCTGACATTCCAAGGCCATGTTATCTTGGATGCAAAAAGAAAATAGACAGGCTTACTTAAAGATTGACCTTTGTCAAGGAAGATACTGGCCTAGGACATAAGTACCCACTGTGACTCACTTTTAGTTAGGAAGCTTTAATTTCAGACCATCCTATGCGGTTAGTTTCAGTCTCTGAGTTTGTAAGGTCCACCATGCAGACCTCCCCTGGGCTTGTGAGGTTTAGCATGGGGCCCTTTTTTGTCCACAACCTCAAGGAATTCAAGTGAAGATAAAATAAAAGCACATGTATAAACTGCTCTGTAAATTATAAATCACTATTAATAACATCTTAATAATATTATCATATTTTGAAAAGTAATTTTAATATATCTCAAATGATTGTGATAATGGAAATAATGGAGGTCATGAATAAATTCAAATCAAATTCAGTTCAAATTGGGTCAAAACATGGTACAAAAGTTATTTAACCTAAATAAATTTATTTGGTTACAATTAAACCCTGGATTTAAATACATTTACCAATAAACATTTTCCAGACATGACTCAAAAGTAAAAGTTAAAAGAAATACAATAATTAAGGAACACTATTAGTAACATGAATTCCCTTTTGAACAATGGACAAAAGTTTACTCACTTTGTTAAAATACACCATTTTTCTACAAATAGCAAAATTTCCACAATAGGTAGAATTAAATTTTTACACATGACACTGGGGCCTTAGTTAATAGTTAACAAGGCTCAGTCCAAGTCCCACCTTATCCCTTCTTCACCCAAACCTCCAACATCTATGAGAGATGGAGTTTACTACAAGTTCTTTGTCAGGTGCTACTGCTCCTGCCTCCCTCACCCTCAGTCCCCCAGTGGCTATCAACAGAAGGAAATGACCATTGCCACCAAAGGTTGCAAGCCTGACAAAACCTCATGGTAACCAATGTGGAAGAATATGTTGTCCTCGCTTCAACATGAGAACATGTTCCCAGTTGTCAAATAGAAACAACTTTAGATAAAGGGATATATTCCAGAAGGGGTTTTATTGCTTTTTCTCTCCTTTACCCCATAACTCAATCTATACATCATAGGTGAAGTCACATTTCCAGTACCTTTTCAGGATTATTTGTCCGTAAATTATCTTAATAGCATGTGCCCTCTCTCACTCACTCAATTCTTTCTGAGAGTGAGAAAGAGAAAGAGAGGAAACTATAGTTTTGTCACTCTGAAGCTGCCTTTTGGGATATTGATTTTAAACTGGTTATTAAGAAGCAAATTACTCAGAAAGAACCTTTGGCCCTCTCTCATTCCTGTATGAGAGATTTAGATGAAAAGGCCTACCTCAGGAAGGAAATCGTAAGACATTTGCCTTAGCCCAATTTGAACTGATTATGGTGGGTGGGATGGCTCCAGGCAGGGGCCTGATTACCGCCTACATTTCAGTGAAGCGAAATTGGCCTGCCAGGTGTGTTCTGCTCCTGCTCAGCAACCTGTAAATCATCCACTCTCACTTTTGAAATCTAGATCTTGTTCTCATTACCCCATTTTGTCATTGGTCCAAAATAACATATATACCCAATTCTGCCTCACTGTCTTTGGAATTTTTATGAATGCCTCTGTGTACACATTAAAATTTTATTTTCTCCTGTTAATCTGTCCCCATTAATTTGATGAGCCCAGCTAGAAGAACTTAGAAGATGGTAGGAAAAGTATTACTTTTTAAGCCCCCACAAAAGATAGAAAGATGGCAGAGATTAGTCATGTAGACATAAATATACACACACATTTCTCTCAGATCAACTATAATAACAGTATGTGCTTTGACTTCACTTCCCATCCTAATTTTTTGTTTGTTTGTTTCTTGAGCCTTGTTAGTTTCAAAACATTTTATTTTCAATCTCATATGTCACAGGACAGTCAAACACAGTAGGAAAACAGTAGGTAAAGGGAGGATGAAGAGTGGATAATAAGAGTTACAGAAAGAGGTGAGGATTTATGGGGCATTAGAGAGAGGGATTATGATGCAAAATTTGTATCTAGATTATTAACCCCTACCACTGCCACATTCACACTATTCCTCTGAAAGTGAGCCGAACTGTGGTAAACCTGAATTATAAGACTCTATTTCCACATAGCTAAAAACTGAAACTGTACCTTTCAATAACCCATTGGATTGTCCTCATTACCAGATGACTTCCACGCCAGGGGCGGACCTTGCCTGGCAAGGTCTGGGACTTTTTGCATGTCAAGCCACCTCCATGTTCTTGACTCTCCCAGGGAAATATTTTAAGGATGAGTTGGAGTGAGAGCAAAACTTCCATTTAGGTACAGAAAAAGAAAGAAGCCAGGGCACAGTGTTGCTGTGGAAGAAGCAAAAAGGATCTGTCGGAATGGAGACTAGTCAACTGGCGAATGAGTTGTGTTCATGGTCAGTTAGTTCTTGAGATTTTATGGGTTTCCTGTTTTGGAATTTTGTGGTGTCATATTCCATCTTTGCCTCCTGGTTTGAAGGAAGCCTTGTTGTTGTGACTTCCAGGCCCTGCAAGGGTTTCCTGCCATGAACCGTTTCCCTTTAATCATTCACAGAGGTGGGGGCTCTGGTGGGAGGATGTCAGCTCCTACTTCTTCACTTCACTTGTCAGGATGTTCCCTTACCTTCTTCCTATCCTGCCTCATCCTGTCTAGAATGTTGATATTTCAGTTTTACATGCTTCTACTCCTATGGGTGACTGCAGCCTTTTATATTCGGTACCTAAGGCAGGTTTATTGACACCTTCTACACATTTCATAAGGAACAAGTTATGTATTCTGGGAAAAAGTATTCTAACTCTTCGGTGTTTGTAACAGCTCAGAGATGGAAACTTCATTGAAATGTTTGTGAAGTGTAACAGAGAACTTGACTGAAACTTAGATTTGTGTGTCAGGGACTGCACCACACATCCTAGTGAAACACACAGGTAAGCAGCCTATATTGAAAGAAAGGAATAGAAACTCAAAATATCCAAAGGTTAACATCCAGTCTTATGAAGGGATAGAATTTCTGCCTGTGCATTGTAGAAAAATCTTAGATGTACATAATGTAATAAAGTCAACAACTTAGCCGGCCAAGATGGAGGAGTAGGTGGACACACTGTGACTCCTCTCACAACCAAGATTAAGGACAACAAAAATATAGAACAAAAAAAAACCCATCTAGAACAGATAGAAAATTGAGTTGTACGGAGGTCCAACAATGATTCACCCAGACTGGTAAGAGGGGCGGAGTTGGGGACCGGCAGAGAGGGTTCTCAGCAGGAAAAAGCAGTGGCTATTGGTCCCTGGCACACAGACAGTGGTTGGCACACTCCTGGCACACAGGTGGCGGTTACCGAACATGGGGAGGCAACGAGAAGACCAAGCGAGGTGCACAAGGCAGCTGACCACAGTCACACATTCAAGTGTGGATAAACCAGGTGACAACTGGCAGCAGACTGACTGTGCAGTGCAGGGCCCTGGTGCTGGGAAGTGGAGCTAGAGGCACTGACTGAAAACACTGCTGGGGATTGACGTGCTGGGAGAGAATCCCAGCCTCACAGGAGAGTTTGTTGGAGAGACCCACAGGGTCCTAGAACATACACAAGCCCACCCACACGGAAATCAGCACCAGAAGGGCCCAGTTTGCTTGGAGAAAGTGGCGGGGGGGGGGACTGGAACCCGAGAGAGAGCAGAGCAAGCAACATTGTTCCCTCTCAGACCTCAGCCCCACATCCAGACTCACAACTCTGTGACTGGGTTGCCTTGTCCTGGTGAACACCTAAGGCTCTGCCCCTCACTACCTAATAGCCATGACCAGACCCCCCAAAAAACAAAAACAAAAAACCCCCCACAAAGCAAAAATGGCTCAAACAGGAGAACAAATCAAAGCCCCAGAGCCAATTCATCTAAGCAACCAAGAGGTAACCAACCTATCAGATGCACAGTTCAAAGCACTGGTGATTAGGAAGCTCACAGAATTGGTTGATTTTGCTCACAAATTAGATGAACAAATGAAGGCTAGAGTAAGTGAAATGAAGAAAAATGCATGGGGAACCAACAGAGATGGGAGGAAAACTGGAACTCAAACCAATGGAGTGGACCAGAAGGAAGAAACAAACAACCAAACAGAAAAGAATGAAGAAAGCAGAATTCAAAAAAATGAGGAGAGGCTTAGGAACATCCAGGACATCTTTAAATGTCCTAACATCCAAATTATAGGGGTACCAGAAGGGGAAGATGAAGAGCAACAAGTGGAAAACTTATTTGAACAAATAATAAAGGAGAACTTCCTCAATCTGGCAAAGGAAATAGACTTCCAGGAAGTCCAGGAAGCTCAGAGAGTCCCAAAGAAGTTAGACCCAAGAAGGAGCACACCAAGGCACATCATAACTACATTAGCCAAGATTAAAGTGAAGGAGAAAATTCTAGAAGCAGCAAGGGATAAGGGGACAGTCACCTACAAAGGAGTTCCCATCAGATTGTCAGCAGATTTCTCAAAAGAGACCTTACAGGCCAGAAGGGGCTGGAAAGAAGTATTCCAAGTCATGAGAGTCAAGGACCTATATACAAGATTGCTCTATCCAGCAAAGCTGTCATTTAGAATGGAAGGGAAGATAAAGTGCTTCTCAGATAAGGTCAAGTTAAAGGAGTTCATCCTCACCAAGCCCTTATTATATGAAATGTTAAAGGGACTTATCTAAGAAAAAGAAGATAAAAATAGGACAGTAAAAAGACAGCAAACTCACAGGTATTAACAACCACACCTAAAACAAAAGCAAACTAAGCAAACACCTAGACCAGGAGCAGAAACACAGAAATGGAGATCACATGGAGGGTTAGAAACAGGGTAGTGGGAGGAGGAGAGAGGGGGAAGGTACAGAGAATAAGTAGCATAGACAGTGGGTAGAAAATAAACAGGGTAGGGCAAGAGTAGTGTGGGAAAAGTAGAAGCTAATGAACTTATGACACATGGACATGAACTAAAGGGGGGAATATGGGTGGGAGGGGGTGTGCAGGGTGGAGGGGAATGAAGGGGGAGAAATGGGGCGACTGTAATGTATGTATCTTTAAATTTAAAAAGAGAACTAAAATAAATTTCTTAATGTCTCATTTTGCTATTTTATCTTCTTGGGAACTACATCAGAAATCCAAATGAAGTTTAATTATTTTATTTAAAATATTGTTTTTAAGCACATAAAAATATTGGCAAAATTGTATACTCAGAATAGTATGACCTATTTTATTAAATATCATGATTGTAATATACTAAATGATGAATAATTCATGAGCCTACTGTGATCATGCCTTATATTAATGTTTTAATGTTTAAACTTATAATGTCTAAATGATAGAAATACAGGTGTTTAACTCAAATCATTTGGTCTTAAAAGTCAAATTCTTAAAATTAAGTCATGGTTTAGCTAGACTATGGTTATGACCCTAAAAGAGCCACTGAACAGTGAGTGAATCCTAAAAACCATTCTTCCAACTTTGTACAGCAGTTGTGTCTAAAAATCACTAGAGCTTGATTTTATTTATATCATATCTTAAATTTTTAAAGATGTATATTTTTTCATGAAACTAAGGCAGAAGCAAACAAAAACTCATGTTTAGGTACAGTAATTAATTTGTTGTAAATTTATGATTACTATAATTTAAGGTAGGCCCTATTTAAGAACCAGGTGCATAAATAGACATACATCTACACATACAGTTTGTATTTTGAAGGACTGAATTGTGTGTTATGGAGAACCATGGGACATTTTTAAGCAAAAGAATTATGTAAGTATATTAGGAAAATCACTTTGAGAGTAAAAGATTCTATAAGAGTTGGGGAAACTTTTACAGGACTATTGAAATAATCTGGTAAGGTAATGTGGTGGAGAAAAAAATAGGAGGATAGATTCACATTTTTTTAAATAATTGGAATCTATAGAATTTACTGGTAAATTAATCAGATGCAAACTTAGAGTGGAAAAAGAAGTTCATAGTGAGTTATAGGTCAGGTAAGTAGTGGTGAAATTATTCCCCAATTTAGTACTAAAGGAGGAGGGACATGTTTTCAGAGATGATGATGAATCTCTTTTGGGGCACCATAAGATCATGGGGCCTGTGGAATGTCTTGTGGAGATGCCCAGTGAAGAAACAGAAGTTTAGGTGTGACTGTTAAATTGAGATCTGAGTTGGTCATTGCTTGCATATAAGGAATAGTTGAAGTAATGCCTATAGTACATTAATCAGTTAGTTAATACACATAAAGGCAGGAATAATGTCTGGTATTGGAAAAGGGAAAAATTCAGTTAATGTTACCTACTACAATCTCTGAGGTGGAGTTTGTCAAGTGAGAAGAAAAGTGGGACAGAATTTAGAGAGAGTCTTGTCCTCTGAAAGTCACACTATATAATCAACACATAATGAATGAGGATTGAGATAAGAAAAGTCATTGTAAAGAAAAATGGCTCCCATAAGACTTGACTAGAGTTACTAATGTAGCTATTACTATTACCTGACACACTTGCCATTGCTAAGTCCTTCTCCTTATTTATTTATTTTCTATTTTATTTATTTATTTTTTGCTTGCATCTTGACAGAATAAGATAAGCATTCAAAGCAAAGAAACTCCCATGCGTTAGAAGAATGTGTTTCGGTGCTATTTCATTTTGGCAGTATGTACTGATGACATGGACCACATCTGCTGCATATTAAATATTTTTATTCCCCACAGTGTTTTGGATAGAGTACACTTTGGATAAACATTTGATGAAATAATACATAAATGGATATTTACTGTGTCCACTGTTCAGTTGTAAAATGATTGCTGTTATTAATTAATCAATTAATTACCATTGCCTGAATGTAATCTTGATTGGTGTTGGTGTACTAGCAGTGAGGAATTAGTGTAGAGAGAGCACAGGTAAAGGAGAGAGAAGACATTTAGATACTGAGGTATGGGGAGTCAAGTTTTGGGGAGTCAGAGAAGCTCAGAGGTCTTGGTCTAAAGACCAAGAGTAGTATTCATAAAGAAGCCCAGAGGGTAAGCTCTAAGCAGTACCAGGGCTGTGAGAAGGCATGGAGCCTGTTTTCAGGCTCTTATATTTAGTATGGTGGGCAGAATTTTCTGGGTTAAAAGTTCTCCTATTTCTGTTTTGGAGTATGTACTGCTGAGAGCCACCTGAGAAAAATACCCACCATGTTGAAAATACCTCTTTGTTCATTGATTGCACTTGTAAGACCTGCTAAGACCTGTATAGCACCATGGAAAACAGGATTTTTTTTTTTTTTTTTTTGTAAAATGGTGAAGAATCTTTTTTGCATATGGGGTAATTCAGGATAAACAAAACAAGACATGACACACAGGGCACGATTTTTCCCATTTGAAATGACAATAACTGTATGGTGGTCACTCATGTGTCTTTCTTTTTAAAGATTTTTGAAAAATGTATTTTTAGAGAGTGGAGGAGGGAGGGAAAGAAAGAGCGGCGAATTGCCTCTCCATCAAGACCCAACCTGGGCCAGGCATGTGCCTTGACCGGAACGGACCGGCAGCCTTTCATTTCAGGAACACGCCCAACCCACTGAGCCTTCCGGGTCAGGGCACTCATGTGTCCTTTACTGAGTGTTAGCAGTGATGTCATTTCTTTTTGGTCACTAAAATATTACTACTTGGCATACATGAGAGATGGTTATAGAGAACAGTTTTCTACATAGTGAATTAACTTTTAGTTTCACACTTAGTGTTACTTGTGTGCCAGCCTCTGCATGACTGATTCAGGAGGGCAGGGATTTTTCCTTCTAGGCACTGAGCACTCAGCTTCGAACTAAAACAATGCAAGCATGGTTGCATTTGAAAAGGGGAGAGAGATGTGTGCTAAAAGAAGGAGAAGACTCATTTCCCTCCCTTACTAATGCCTTCTCCTCCCCTACTAATTAGTGCACAGGAAAGGCGTGCTCCATAAACATTTAAGTCGGTGGATTAATTGGTACTCGGAGACGTGGACAGATTCTGTGCCCAGGGTCTTCCATTGCACTGATGCACTGTATGTATATGTGTATTTTCAGCCAGATCACATTCTGCATTTCAGGTAGGTCTCTGAAAATAACACGAAAAGGACAAAACAAAGTGCTCATTCATGCCTCTCTGTCTTTGAAGCCACATTTACCTTATCAAAATATGTACTATTTCTTCCTCCTGAAAATTGATCTGGTGATATCACACACATGTCATCAATTCAAATGGGAGGACACATGTGAAAAGACCTTGTAGATTCTGAAGATCTGCACCATGTTAAGGTGCTAGGTTTGGGGATTTGTTATTGTAACTATTGTGATTGTAGTAATTGTAATTATTGATAATATTGTTACTATTATTCCTACTGCTACAACTACTATTGTGTTAATAATAAACAGCAGAGTGATATGCTAATAATGATATATTAAATACCTTGGAGTAAGCTTCATTGCTTCCAGCTACGAACATTTGAAGAAGCTATTCAGTCTCTTTACATTTTATTTCCCATTACTACAAAGATATTTGCAATGCCCTGCAACATAGATTTTATCTTAGTTTGAATTTCTCCAGAAGTAAAAATTGATTGTAGTCCAAGTAGTTAATTTTGGAGGAAGTGTAGGAAACACCAGGAGGAAAGGCTGCTAATAAGGACTGCACTATTAAGCCAGCTACCACAGTAGCTGCTTGGAGTTTAATCCTGCAAGAAATTGTTTATCATTGTGAAGATGGAAACAGGGTGAGGAGTAATATAGCCACAAGCCAAGAAATGCAGGCAGCCTCTACAATCTGAAGGCAAGACAAGATTTCTCCTCTAGAGTTTCCAGAAGGAATGCAGACTGGGCGACGCATCCAATTTACATCAGTGAGATTTATTTTGGGCTTCTTGATTCCAGAACCCTAAAATAATAAACTTGTGTTGCTTTAAGCCACTACTTTGGTGTAACTTGTTATAGCAGCAAGAGGAACCTAGTGTGAAAAAATGCATATACATCATAATTATACCACTTGAAGGACAGGGAGCTGAGGTGTTTCTGGGTCATCTCCCATGTGTTTTGAGAGGACTACTCTTAGTTTTTATTCCCTTCAAGTAAGGAGAAGGAACTACCTCTCCTGGTTGTAGGTTAAAGATCTCAGGCATAGAGATGAGGAAACTGACAGTAGAAATTTAGCGGAGAAAGGACTAAGGGTGTGCACTGACAATCTGATGCAAGGATTAAATAAGGTTATGTAAACAAACATCTTAGTCTTGGTGTATCATAAGATGTGTGCATGGTTAGTGTTATCTTACTGCCTCCTCCCTTTCCTGTCTGTCAGTCCTATACTTTTTCTTCAAATGCAGCTCAAATATCACCTCTTTTCTAAAATCTTATCAACAGAAGGAGCAAATTGACTTGGTGTACTACGTGTGTACTTCATTGAAATGCCACTGCAATTTATTTTTATTATTATTTACCTATTTATCATTGCCACTGAATTATGAGTCCTTGAGAGTGACGGCCATGTTTAATTCATTTGAAACTCCCATGTATAAAACGGTGTGTAAAAATTTAGACCCACATGGAACATTTGTTGAAAGAATGGACTTTTATTTTCAAAACTCAGTTCTGATTCTCAGAGTATACATTTTACATTTGTTTCACAGCTCTTGCAGAAAAATTCAGGCCCTTGGATCATATTTCTGAGGATTCTAGATCCTTGTCTTATTTTCATGTTGACAGCTTCACCAAGGAATCTCTCCCAAGACACAGAATGCTTTGGGCCCAATGTCATCACTCCTATTAAGGAGTCATTTTCCATTAGTCTCACAACACTTCCTGTCACTGGAAGGTCATGCTGGATAACAGAAACCAAAACAATCTAATTAGTGTTTGGGAAACATTTTTTAAAAAATATACTGAAAAACTATAAAAATTCAGGAGGCTCTCCATGAGATGTACATTTATTTATTAGTTAGAGAAAATACTTAGCTGCTTCTAGCAGTCAAACTAGCAGAAAGCAAAACAGTGTATGTTTTATTTGTCTTGGTTTCCACAACATTTATAATCGCTACAAAGCAGAGAACAGCTGTTACGCTGGCATTCTGCAGTATATATTGGGCAAGTAGGGCAGCAGAATGACTGATGTGCACTGTAATGTCATTATAAGTGACTCACTGGAGTGCAATTATCAGTATAGTTGCCGCATGCTTGGTTTATGATTAGGTTAATCGGTTCCTTGGCAGATTTCACTCTGTGTCTTCCTCTGGTACACTTGAACACTTTATTCTCTTGCTTGGGGAACCTAGGCATAGCTTATTTCAGGTTGCCCCTGGTTAAATTTTGTATGTCACCTTTGCTGCAATTTGTTGCTTTCTCTGTATCTTGTTTGACCCCACAGACCAATTTGCAAACTGTACCACTGTGCAAAATGTAATCAGTTATGAATTCCCAAGGCCTCACGCATCTTAGCAACCAGGAGCTTCTCAATAAGCATGCTAGTTTTTTTTTTTTTTATTGCTATTCTTACTCTTGTTATTCATGGTCATTGAGAGTGACAAGTAGGGGATGGTGTTAATTCTTCACAAGAAGTGGGTATCTCACAGGCAACTCATGGGCCCCTCGACTAGCAAATGACCAGAAGACAGTGGCTTTTGGAGTACTCCGTGAGCTATTGCCTAATGTCGTAGACACAGCCAAAGCAATACCTTCAAATCTTATTTGTTTATGCCACCCATTTCTATTTAGAAGAAAAGCTCAATTTTCTTTTTCTTTAGCACAATTCTGATCATTTCTCTCCTTTACCAAAAAAATAACATGGCAATTATGGCAGACGGACTCTGCAGTGTCCCCACTTATTCCCACCTCTGAATGTTTATGCCTCGGATTATCTCCTCTCCTTAAATGTGGGCAGAATCAGTACCTTGCTACTAACCAGTAGTTTATGGCAAAGATCATGGCCTATGATTTCTATGATTGTGTTATTTTTGCTAGTGTGATCAGTCTTCAGACTCTTGGTACCTGGATGAATGGAATAAGTGGCCATGATAGGAAAGCTCACATGTCAAGCAACTGTGTTGAGTCTCTAGGAACTCAGACAGCAGCTAGGAGCTGAGGGTGGCTTCTAGCCAGCAGCCAACAAGAGCAACTGATGCTCAATCCTACAGTTGCAGGAAACTAAATAGTGAGAAGGTGCTTCCCCAGCAGAATCTCCAGATGAAATGCGGCTGACTGATACCATGAGTGCAGCTGTGAGACCCTGAGCAGAGAACTCAGTTAAACTGTGCCCAGAATACTGACCCACATACATTCGGACAAAATGAATGTGTATTGTTTTAAACCCTAAAGTTGTAATTAATTACACAGCCAGAGAAAACTAATATGAGAAAGCATTCTATAATTTAGTTACCCTTTTAGCTTCACTTATATTCATGTGTGTGTTGTGAATGCCTGTCACACAAGACTATCCTCTAAAAAGTCTGGATTCTTATCTGCACAATACAGATATTCAGTAACTTACTGGTGTATGGCTTTTTTCATTGTAATGAGAGATAATGATACCTAAAAAGTTTTTGTATTAAATTATATGACACATGGAAACACTTATTGTGATTTTTGGAACATTGTAGGCATCAGTAAGCATTAATTTCCCTTTATTTTCACTTCTGTTTTTTTCCAAAGAATCATTTTGTCCCCAGTCTAACTGCCTTTAATCTTGCTGTTCCTTCTTTCCAGAATGCTCTTCAAACTTATCTTCATACTTATCTCCATGTTACCCCCTACCCCAAACTTCAGCTTAGATTTAGTTATTCTGCAAAACAAGAATCTTAATTTCACTCTCTCTGTACCACTTCAATCCTTAAAAATATAGTGAAACTGTGATTCAGGTATAAAGTGCTTACAGTAATGTTTCTGAAGGAGATAAGACACCTGTGTAAAAAGTTGAGTGCTTGTCATAATTATATGTACTTACACCGTAAGTCTTTCTGGAATATGGTTCTTCCTCTTGGTCTTATCCATTGTAGAGCCCCATTATTAGTGTCCAGTGAAGGTCAGATATTGAGAACAGGTCCTGGAGATGTGGAACTTCTGTCACACGCACAATCTCCATTGTGTAGGCCCTACTTTTTTGGGGGGCAGACCTATCCTGTCACTTTGGTCACTTTAAACCATGGTTGCAACAGGAGTGGACGAGGAGATCTGAGATATTTATTATTTGATTTTTTAAAATATGAGCATAGAGATAAGACTAAATAGGATTGTTAACTGGTGAAGGAAAGAGCGGAGGATACTTTTTATTGCTGTTACCCACTCACAATATTCTGTCTATACACAGTCACAGATTCTGTAACCCTTCGCACGTAGATTATGCTGTATCTATATTGCATCTTTCATGTTATTTACTTGAGTATTTTATCCATAAAACAGGCAAAGTCAAGCCTGAAAGAAAAATAAGACAAAAAGAACATTTAGGCAACTAAAATATTTTACTGAATTAAAGTAGAAATATGTTTCTTACCATAATCAAACTTATTTTTGTTCACTGTAGTTGTTGCCTTTAGAATGTGATATGGCCTTGGCACCTAAAATGATCATATAAAATTTTTTTCTCTCCATCCCTCATATGTATACCTCTGTTACTGTGTGTGTGTGTGTGAGAGAGAGAGAGAGAGAGAGAGAGAGAGAGAGAGAGAGAGAGAGAGAGAGAGAGAGAAAATCCTCTAATATAGCTTGCAAAGTAGTAGTTACATGAAGAGAGAGTGATTTTGGAGAGAAGAGAAATGCCTCTGCTTTTTAAAATAGATATTCATAACGTTTTTAGGATCCTATTTTATTTTCTTTAGATGAGTTTGTTTTGGGTACAATATGTTGCATTGTGACCGAGTGCAGTATTTTCCATAAATTTTGCACATGCATATGCACTGCACCGAGTGGTTGTCTAGCCGTGACAGGAAGGAAGATGTTCCACTACATGTTCAGTTGTTCCCAGGGCCTTTCCAGGCCATTGCCATGATTCTGTAGTCTGTAATCTGTAGTCTATTTCTTTGTAAATGTATCAATCTCTAAAATATATAAAGAACCCGCAGGACTCCACTCCAGGAAGACAAACAATCTAATTGAAAAATGGGCAAAGGACCTGAACAGATGCTTCTCCAAGGAGGACATAAGAAGGGCCTTTAAGCATATGAAAGGATGGTCAACATCATTAGCTATCAGAAAGATGCAAATTTAAACCATAATGAGATACCACTTTGCACCTGATGACATCAGAATGGCCATCATTAGCAAATCAATAAACAAGTGCTGTTCCATTCACAGAAAAGGGAACCCTAGTGCACTGTGAATGGGAATGCAGGCTGGTGCAGCCACTGTGGAAAACAGTATGGAATTTCCTCAGAAAACTAAAAACAGAACTGCCTTTTGACCCAGCAATTCCACTGCTGGGATTATGCACCAGCAATGTATAATTCAAAAGAACCTATGTACCCCAGTGTTCACAGCAGCATTGTTTACAATAGTCAAATGTTGGAAACAGCCTAAGCACCTGTCAGTAAATGAGTGGATCAAAAAAACTGTGGTACATTTATGCCCTGGCTGGCATGATTTACGGGACTGAGTGCCAGCCTGTGAACCAAAGTGTTGCCAGTTCAATTCCCAGTCAGGCACATGCCTGGATTTCGGGCCAGGTCCCCAGTAGGTGGTATATGAGAGGCAACCACACATTGATGTTTCTCTGCCTGTCTTTCTCCTTCCCTCTTCTCTGTCTAAAAATAAATAAATAAAAATCTTAAAAAATAAACTGTGGTACATTTACACAACAGAATACTATGCAGCAGAAAGAAAGAAGGGATTCTTACCTTTCACAATAGCATGGTTGGAACTGGAGTATTATGCTAAGTGAGATAAGTGGGTTTGTGAAAGACAAAGATCTCACCTATAACAGTAACCTAATGAACAAAACAAACAAGCAAAATATAACCAGAGGCAGGGAAACAAGAAACAAACTGACAGGGACTAGAGAGGAGAGGAAAGGGGGATAAGGAAGGAAAGAAGGGTCTAGTTGAAGAACAAGTATAAGTGACCTGTGGACATGGATAACAGGGTGGCGACTGACTGTTGGAGGTGGGCGCAGGGGAGAGCAACAGGGGGAAATTGGGACAACTGTAATACAGAAATAATAAATAAATGAATAAATCACTTAATCACAACATTGAAAAAATGTTATACTGATGTTTGACTGCTGAAGCTTTGATTTGTCTATTTTGTATCATAGAATACGGACACTCTTGAAATACTAAATAAGAAAGGAAATATTTGCATTTCTTTGATGAGTAGTGACAATGAACATCTTTTCATATGTCTATTGGCCATCTGTATGTTCTCTTTGGAGAAGTATCTATTCAGGTTTTTTGCCCATTTTTTAGTTGAATTGTTTGGTTTTCTTTGATGTTGAGTTTTGTAAGTTCTTTAGAAATTTTGTGTATTAACCCCTTATCAGATATATCAGTGAATATGTTCTCCCATTCTGTGGGTTGTCTTTTTATTTTGTTGATGATTTCCTTTGCTGTGCAAAAACTTTTTAGTTTGATGTAGTCCCATGTGTTTATTTGTTCTTTTGTATCCTTTGGGGAGATATATCTGATAAAATAAGCTACAATGTCTGAGATTTTTGCTGCTTTTGTTTTCTTCTAGGATTTTTATGGTTTCAGGTCTAACATTTAAGTCTTTAATCCATTTTGAATTTATTCTTGTGTGTTGTGTAAGAAGGTGGTCTAGTTTCACTTTTCTACACATATCTGTCCAGTTTCCCCAACACCATTGAATAAACTATCTATCCTAAGGAAATAAGCATGTAATTCAACACGGAGAATGGGAAGTGTTTAATTTTAGTCTTAAGGATTGGTCTTGCCCTGGCTGGTGTGATTCAGTGGATTAAGTGCCAGCTGGTGAACCAAAGGGTCGATGGTTCCATTCCCAATCAGGACACATGCTTGGGTTGTGGGCCAGGTCCCCAGTAGGGGGTGTTTGAGAGGCAACCGTACATAGATTTTTCTCTACCTCTCTTTCTCCCTCCCTTCCCCTCTCTACAAATAGATAAAAATCTTAAAAACAACAACAACAACAACAACAAAGAATCACTCTTTTCCTCTGATGAATGCCTACGCTTTCCCTCTTTATAAGCCTTGTTTTGCTGCAAACTTTCTGAATCGGTCATTTTAATGATTTTTAACACATGGTTAACTGACCCATATAATTTAGAGAATACATTTTTAATGCTAGATTTTTTTTTTTTTTTTTTTTAGTCAAGGCTCTCCACAGATACAGAAACAATAGATTGCTTCATATGATTATGACCCTGGTAAATCCAAAACTTGAGAAGTGCACTGGCAGGTTGGGGACCCGGGAAGAGCTGTGGTTATGATTCAGGTAAAAAGGCCATCTGCTGGAGACTTCCTTCTTGCCAGGGGGAGATTTGGTTCTATTCAGGTCTTCACTGATTCGATGAGGATCATCCACATTATGGAGAGCAAACTGCTTTACTTAAAGTCCACTGATTTAAATGTTAATATCCTCTAAAACCACCCTCACAGAAACCTCCAGAATAATGTTTGGGCCATCATCTGCACACCATGACTCAATTTGACACAAAAAGGTAACCATTACAATAGAAATGTATCCATTGAGGTCTTCCACCATTTAAGGTTTTTGTTTGGAAATAATTTTTCAGGATTCCTCTCCTCATCTATGTTACTTCTAACATTATGCAGAATATTATTAACATACAGTAAGCTATCATTCAGGTTTTGTTTTATGGAGTTCCACTGACTTGTCACTGTTTTCTCTAAGTCATTTTGCACATAGTTGTTGCTGGATATAAACTTGTTATGTCTATTAGAATCAAACTTAACTTTCAATCTTTTTAGATACTTTCAACTACCTTATCTAAGCAGTTGGCTTTTTAAAGTAATTTATTTTTGTTATTTTTAGGCAGAGCATAAGGGAGGGAGAAAGAGAGGAAGAGAAGTATCAATGTGTGGTTGCCTCTCAACACCCCCTACTAGAGACCTGGCTCACAACCCAGGCACGTGCTCTAATTGGGAATTGAACCAGAGACCCTTTGGTTCACAGGCCAGTGCTCAGTCCACTGAGACAAACCAGCCAGGGCAGCAGTTAGCTTTGTTAGACCTTTGCTATTCAAGTGTGGTCTGTGGATCACAGCAGTGGTTTAGACCTGTCACAGTGAGAGGTCTACTTAGAGTGAAAGTTTTAAGCCTTGCTATCTAATTATTTCTATATTTTGGTTTGGTTGCTTGGAGTTTCTAAAATCCTATCCCATATAGATAAGTACTTATAAATAATAATGAATATTTACAGATTATTCACATTATAATATCAACATTTAATTAAACTGATTCGGAAGCCTGTAAGGTTTATAAGAAATATACTTATTTTCAAAGTTTAATCACTAAAATTATCTTTAAATTGTTCTAATTGCTTACCCAGTAAGTGGTCACTTTGGTTGATATTGGTGAATACTTTATTATTTGTCAGAAAATAATTTTTAAAACTTTATTTTAGCTGTTGTTCTTGTACAGTTTTCTGTCTTTTACTCCCATCCCAGCCCACCACCCCAGCCCTCCCCACCTCCCTCTCATTTCCACCCCCGCCTAGTTTTTGTCCATGTGTCCTTCATACTTGTTCCTGCAAACCCTTCCCCTTTTCCCCTGAAATTCCCTCCCCTCTCCCCTCTGGTCATTGTCAGCCTGTTCTCAATTTCAGTGTCTTTGGTTATATTTTGATTGTTTGTTTTGTTGATTAGGTTCCTGTTAAAGGTGAGATCATACGATATTTGTCTTTCACTGCCTGGCTTATCTCGCTTAGCATAATGCTCTCCAGTTCCATCCATGCTGTTGAAAAGGGTAGGAGCTCCTTCTTTCTTTCTGCTGCATAGAATTCCATTGTGTAAATGTACCATAGTTTTTTGATCCATTCATTTACTGATGGGCACCTAGGTTGCTTCCAACACTTGGCTATTGTAAATTGTGCTGCTATGAACATTGGGTGCATAGGTTCTTTTGGATTGGTGTTTCAGTGTTCTTAGGATATAATCCTAGCAGTGGAATTGCTGGGGAAAATAATTTTCAAATGTATATTTTAATATTATGAGACAGTCTGTGTTTTATTTTTTAAAAATCCTAAATACTTCAATACTTAACTCTGTGAAGCATTATTCAGAAGCTAAATTTTAATAATAGTATGTAAAATAAAATATATTGAAATGGTTTATTTCTTGTCTCATTTGAAATATTCATGCCACCACCTTCCTTTGGGTAACAAATACATTTGTAAATTCCACACCCCTCCTTTTTATATCATTACAAATATATCTGAAGTGTTTGTTCAGTAATTACGACTCTTAAATAATTATTCTCTCATGTTATTCAGTCCAATAATCCGCCCACCCATGCGCAGTGACTCATCTCTACTCTGCCCGTGAATAGTGGGAGCAATCATCTAATATTTACAACATGTGTATACTATTTTATAGACAATGTGTTATGCTCCTGTGGTGTTTCTTACATAATCCTCACAACAATGTGACAAAGTCTGATTATTGCTGCTTTATAAAGACTAAAACAAAGGCTTAGACAACTTGGTTCAACATTGAAGAGGAAGTGCGAAGATTCTCATTTATAAAAGCTAAAACTCAGCCACAGTTTGGGATTGGCATCCAGGGACACATCTGGGTGATTCTATAGCTTGCAATTCTGCCAATACTCTTGCTGCCTTTACCCTCAGCATATGGCATGCAGCCAACCAAAGACTCAATGGAACAAAAAAGAAGCCTTGCTTTCAGTAACAGTCTTTGCTTTCTAAATTTTGGTTAGAATGGAAAACTTCATGTATAAGAGCCATATCCAAGAAAACATTAGGTTATCTAAAAATGAAATTAAAAAAATCACATTATAAAAGGCAACTACATCTTGAAGCAAACAGTCTCATGTAATTTTGTTATATAAAGTGAGTTTTGGCTTCATCATACATTTTTTAACCTTCTTATGTCACTTAATTATGTATTCCATCTATACTCCTATTACCAAAATTACCTATATAATGTCTTAAATTTTTATTTTTTTTATTTTAAGAAAATAATGGTATTTTACTATTTGAGTGGATAAGAATTCAAGTGCTTTTTTTATTGCTCCATTAAATATAGAAAAAGTTCAGGAAGAAGAGAAGAGCAAGAAATTTTTGTAATAATAATTCACTTCCTTGAGGCTGTACAGTTTCAAGAATTTTTATCTGGAAAATACATAAATAATAGCACTGTTGAGGATTACCTCATGAATGTTAACTCCTCTGAACCTATAGATTAAGACTCAATCCACCTGAGTAGACAGAGAAAGGTGTCATACTGGACTGGGGGGGTGGTGATGCAAGGAGGTGGGGGAGAGGGAGGGGTAAGGGAGGGGTGTAGAGAGAGAGAGATACATCTTGCCATCCATTTGATGTGTACTGCTGGTCATTTATTGTGTTGAAATAAGTTAGGTAATGGAGATGTGGGGTGGTGCATTACAACTGTTTGGAGCAGCCTACCTCTTACATTCATCAGATGCCATCACATACTCATGGTTGATAACAATCGCTAAGAAAAATGACTTACTTCTGGCCAAGTTGCAGGCATAGGTAGACACACTGTGTCTCCTCACACAACCAAAATTAAGGACAACAGAGATTTAGAAACAACAACAACAAAAAAAACAACCAGATCTGACAGAAAATTGAACTCTAGGGAAGTTAGACAACTATTCATCCAGACTGGTAAGAAGGCAAAGTCGGTGGCCTGCGGCGAGGGGTCACAGCAGGAAAAAGCAGTGGTTGGCAGTCTGGGGTGTGCAGGCAGTGGCTAGCAGACCCCAGGGACACAAGGCAGCTAGCTGACCTCAGATACACATTTGAGAGCTGATAAACCAGGTGAAAATGGGGAGACAGACCATGCAAACCAGGGCCCCAGTGCTGGGAAATAAAGCCTAAAAGCACTGACTGAAAACACTTGTGGGCATTGAGGTGCTGGAAGAGACTCCCAGCCTCACGAGAGAATTCCTTGGAGAGATCCACAGGGTCCTAGAATGTGCATGGGCCAGCCTGCCTGGGAGGCAGCACCAGAAGTGCCCAGTTTGCTTGTGGAAAGCTGCAGAGGGGACTGGGATACAAGAGAGAGGGGAGCAAGTGCCATTGTTCCTTCTTGCACCCCCCCCCCAACATACAGAGTCACAACCCAGCAACTGGGCTGCCCCGACCTGGTGAACACCTAAGGCTCCGCCCCTCACTACATAATAGCTGAGACCAGACCAAAAGAAAATATATGTATGGCTCAAGTGGAAGAACAGATCAAAGCCCCAGAATACATCTAAGTGACCTAGAGATAGCCACCCTATCAGATGCACAGTTCAAACCACGGGTGATCAGGATGCTCACAAATTGGTTGATTATGGTCACAAATTAGATGAACAAATGAAGGCTACAATAAGTGAAATGAAGAAAAATGCACAGGGAACCAATAGTGATAGGAAGAAAACTGGGACTCAAATCAATGGAATGGACCAGAAGGAAGAAACAAACAACCAAACAGAAAAGAATGAAGGAAGAAGAATTCAAAAAAATGAGGAGAGGCTTAGGAACCTCTAGGACATCTTTAAATGTTCCAACATCCGAATTATAGGGGTACCAGAAGGGGAAGAGGAAGAGCAACAAGTGGAAAACTTACTTGAACAAATAATAAAGGAGAACTTCCCCAATCTGGCAAAGTAGATAGACTTCCAGGAAGTCCAAGAAGCTCAGAGAGTTCCAAAGCAGTTGGACCCAAGGAGGAACACCCCAAGGCACATCATAATTACATTAGCCAAGATGAAAATGAAGGAGAAAATTCTATAAGCAGCAAGGGATAAAGGGAGAGTTACCTACAAAGGAGTTCCCATCAGACTGCCAACTGATTTCTCAAAAGAGACTTTGCAAGCAAGAAGAGGCTGGAAAGAAGTATTCCAAGTCATGAAAGGCAAGGACCTACATCCAAGATTGCTCTATCCAGTGAAGCTGTCATTTAGAATGGAAGGGCAGATAAAGCGCTTCCTAGATAAGGTCAAGTTCAAGGAGTTCATCATTACCAAGCCCTTATTATATGAGATGTTAAAGGGACTTATTTAAGAAAAAAGATAAAAAATATGAACAGAAAAAGACAGCAAACTCAAACTCACAGTTATTAACAACCACACCTAAAACAAAAGCAAACTAAGCAAACACCTAGAACAGGAACAGAACTACAGAAATGGAGATCACATGGAGGATTAGCAACGGGGAAATTGGAGGAGGAAAGATGGGGAAAAGGTACAGAGAATAAGTAGCATAGATGATAGGTAGAAAATAGATAGGTGGAGGGCAAGAATATGGGAAATATAGAAGCTAAAGAACTTATGACACATGGACATGAACTAAAGGGGGGGAATGTGAGTGGGAGGAGGTGTGCAGGGTGGAGGGGAATGAAGTGGGGAAATGGGACAATTGTAATAGCATAATCAATAAAATAAAATTAAAAAAGAAAAATGACTTAAATTAAGAGGGTTAATGAAACAAGCTGTAGTCTTGAATCTGCAATTGATATTCATCATCTTCCTCTTCTACCTCCCAGATTTCAATAACCTACATCCACAGAAATTGGTCAAAGTTATTTGCTTTGTGAAGAAATTCAGAATTTTATTCCAGTAGGCCTAATCTTTGAATGCCTAACCTTGTCATACTATATTGACAGAATTGCCCATTTACTTTTGTCAATGAAAATAGAGCCGCAAGAATTATGTTAGTGAATCTGACTTCCAGAGATAGTTATTTTCCTCTATTATAGAAGAACTATATATATAGAAGCAGAACCATATATATATATCATTTTTCTATAATACAGGGGGTATTATATATAATAGAGGGGATATAATATATTATATAATAGAGGGGAGATATATATATATATATCTCCCCTCTATTATATGATACATGTATATATTTCTCCCTTTTATTGTATATATCTATCACATATGTATACATATGAAGATACAAATATATATGTGTATATATATATAAATTTTTACTTTGATCTACTTCTTCCCCTATGTAAAAATAATGAACATATTTCTCTATTTCCTGAAATGAATTTTTTTCACTACTGTCCTTAGATACCTGCAAATGAAGGTGAATGATACAGTGGTATGATTTTATTCTTGCTAACATGTAGAAATGTTCCAAGACAGTGTTTCATTCTTCTCCATCCATTGCTTAAAAATACCTCCCTACCACCCCCATCACTCCCATCCATGGAACCTGAAGTACGAGCTGAAAGAGGCACCCAAATGGTGAACAACATGGTTGGTTTGAGCCAATTGTTTATGTAATTGACTTTTGGCTTCTCGACTGGCACCATCCCACACAAATGTGTTATTACAGCTACGATAGATGGGTGTTACTCCTGCTCAGCAATGTGAGTTGGAAGATCTGATGATACCAGTTCAGGATGGACAGACAGCTCCAGTTGAAGCCACTTGTTTTCTCATTCAGGTTCTTTGGTTCTACTAGGACCCAGGAATGAAATAGGAGCTGCTTTTTAAGCAACTATAAAAGAAACAAAATTATAGCACAACTCTAAGAGTCTATGCTGAAAATCTGTTGGGATTTTCCAGAGACTCCACGGGCATCTTTTTCTACAACCATCTGACATGCAGTGCATCTTTCTAGAGCATCCAGAGCACTTGCCACTCATTTCTCCCCAGGTCTAATTAATGTAATATTATCAGCATAGTCAATAAATGTCCTGCAGGCTGTCTGGGACAATTGAGGCCTTGCATATCATATGTCACAGAGAGCAGGAAAGTTAATAGGGGGCCCTGGGAAATGGCAGTGAATTGTAAACTCCCTTGTAAAAACAAACTCCTTTACTCCTTTTTACTTATTAAGGCAGGTAAGAATGTAATTGCATATCACTAGCTACAAAGTTCCTGAGCTATACTGATCTGTTTCAGTAAAGATGTAAGATTTTGTATAACAACTGTTACTGTGGCTACCACTTACTAAGTTTATGACTTACCCTTACCTTCTATAGTCTATCTGGTTTCTGCCACACAGGGACGCATGGCAGATATTGGGAACTTTAACTCTTGCCCAATTTAAATCTTTGAGGGGGCACTAACCTATGAAATTGACACAAGATAGAATATCGATTATGGTTTACTGTGATAGATAGGTCAAGCATTTTTTTATATCCCTTTCTACAATAATGATCCTTATTCTGAAATCCAGAGAAGACTTTTTGATGAAATGGCTACAGAGTGAACCCATGAACCTACTGCATCACCCATGAAAAGAACCTTGGCCAGGACTCCACTTAGCATGGCTGCATAGTCCCCATACTTACTGGGAGCCTTGGTAGTTTCTCAGGCCTAGATATTTTTCTTTTTACAGTGTATACACACTCAGGTGAATTACTGCAGATTTGGGAAAAATGTTTGGGGGATATCAGTCAGGTTGTGATGACATTACAATGTCCTGTCTCAAGGAGACATGGCCTCCTCTCTACATTTATGGGATCTGTATATGACAGCCTGCTCAGATCAGAAAACAGGATGAGGGATAAGAATTTTGTAATATATGAAAGACTCCCTCCCAACCCCCCAAATAATCTGAAATTAATTAACATAACTGAATTTATTGCTTACTGAACAATAGCTGGTCTTGGAAAACACTGTCTCCGAACAATGATTATAGGATTTGAGGAGGGAATTCAAGGATTGGCTAACATTCAGCCAAGAAAGCATTTAGGGATTGTGTGGTTCCAGCCCAGGAAGCACACCTACAGGAGCAGCCTTGTTGATTATCTTGTTTTAAGAAGCATGGCCTGATGCTGATTGGCTGACTTTAGAGGCTTGAGTACTGAGGCAAAGCTGTCACTGATCAAATGGGATAAGATTTAACTGGCTATAGAGGTAATTTGTTCATGGAACAGACTGTAACTAAAGAAAAATCTATTTATATTGTATTATATTAATTATATTATATTATGTTAATTATATTAATTTTATTATACTATACTATACTATACTATATTATATTATATCATTTACATATATTTATAAAGTTTGCGATGGGAACTTTTCTCCTCAAATAGCAGACAAAACCTTTGCTCACTACATGTTGATGTTTTTTTTTCTGATTCCATAAGCTAAAGTAGGCACTAGTTGCTGTCCATTTCTCTTGTCCTTAAAAATACCATGGCCTATTAGACACAGTCGCTATAGGCGAGACACCCAGTTACATCGGTGCCTGGTGTGTTAATTACATCTGCTTTGTTTATAAATTGTATTGACATTAGCATATTCGGTTCCATGACAGCACTTGTCACCGTCAAATTTGGCATCTATAGAAGAGTTACTACAGAAGTTCTCAGCTATACCAGTGGGCTCCCTCACCAAGGAATTTCTCAAAGCCTTTAAAAACATGTTTCCTTTGGGCCCTTGCAAACAGTATAGTCAAGTGGTCATTCTCTATACTTGTGTAAAACTCTTTTTAGCCATGCTTATATCCCTGAGTCCTTTGACCCCTTTCTAAATATTTGCAAAGGTAGGGCAGATCTCCACATTGTTTATTATGGCCACTGTCATGTTCAAGCATTAGGGAGCCCACATCAGGAGTGTTATCATACAAGCTTCAAATGTCTGTGCTGGGACGCTAGGTTCTGAATCACAGGAGAATGCTTCCAGGTCTGTTAATTCTCCCCTGTTCAGCTTTAGCATCCACCCCCATCCTGTCCAGCCCACTCAGTTCTGTTCTCCCATGTCTTCTGCTAGTTCCTGCTGGAACTAGTGAAGGCAGACGGATCTAGAGGGAGACAAGCATCATGTTATGAGGCAATTACCTGAGGTAAATTGTAGAGCCTTTAGGAAGGATGGAAAGCTCTAGCAAAGGGAAAACTATGTTTTTCTACTCATAGGTTCTAGCTAAAACAGTGTCTGGGACCATGTAAGGCACATTCCCTCTAATGTCTCTATCCAGAGTCTCAAGGTCAGCTTCTTTGTAAAGTCCTTGAATTAAGGGAAGAAACTGTTTGACATTTGTGAAGGCAGACAACTAGAAACATTTAAGAGTACAATAGTATGAGTTAGAGATGTGTAAGAGATTGGACATCTGAGGAGAAGAGAATATTATTAATGGTGAATTTTTTTGTGACTATAAAAAATAAGTGTTTAAATTGTGAAGAAAGGGTGTATTTTAATGGCATGATAAATTGACCTTTTGGGGAGAAAAAAAGAAAAGAGAAAATAACAAGAAAGGCTTTGTCAATGGTAAGTGCTGAAGAAAAAGGAAGATCAAAGAGTTTGGCCCAGATGCTCTGAGTTTGGATCATCTCAACTAGGATGGCAGGTAAAGCTATGAAGGGAGATTATAGGATGAGGGATTTAAGTAGTATGCAAAAGTTTTGTAAAAATAATTTTTAATTATATTTTATTGATTATGCTATTACATTCTTCCCATTTCTCCCCCATCACTCCCCTCCACCCTGCACACTCCCTCCCACCCACATTCCCCCCTTTAGTTCATGTCCATGTTTCATAAGTTCTTCAGCTTCTACTTTTCCCACACTATTCTTGCCCTCCCCCTGTCTATTTTCTACCCACCATCTATATTACTTATTCTCTGTACCTTTTCTGCCTCTCCCCTCCTCCCACCCCCCTGCTGCAAACCCTCCATGTGATCTCCATTTCTGTGTTTCTGCTCCTGTTCTATTGTTTCCTTAGTTTGCTTTTATTTTAAGTGTGGTTGTTAATATCTGTGAGTTTGCTATCTTTTTACTGTCCTATTTTTTATCTTCTTTTTCTTAGATAAGTCCCTTTACCATTTCATATAATAAGGGCTTGGTGAGGATGAACTCCTTAAACTTGACCTTATCTGAGAAGCGCTTTATCTTCCCTTCCATTCTAAATGACAGCTTTGCTGGATAGAGCAATCTTGGATGTAGGTCCTTGCCTTTCATGACTTGGAATACTTCTTTCCAGCCCCTTCTTGCCTTCGAAGTCTCTTTTGTGAAATCAGCTGACAGTCTGATGGGAACTCCTTTGTAGGTGACTGTCCCCTTATCCCTTGCTGCTTCTAGAATTCTCTCCTTCATTTTAATCTTGGCTAATGTAATTATGATGTGCCTTGGTGTGTTCCTCCTTGGGTCCAACTTCTTTGGGACTCTCTGAGCTTCCTGGACTTCCTGGAAGTCTATCTACTTTGCCAGATTGGGGAAGTTCTCCTTTATTATTTGTTCAAATAAGTTTTCCATTTGTTGCTCTTCCTCTTCCCCTTCCGGTACCCCTATAATTTGGATGTTGGTACATTTAAAGATGCCCTGGAGATTCCTAAGCCTCTCCTCATTTTTTTGAATTCTTCTTCCTTCATTCTTTTCTGTTTGGTTGTTTGTTTCTTCCTTCTGGTCCACTCCATTGATTTGAGTCCAAGTTTTCCTCCCATCACTATTGGTTCCCTGTGTGTTTTTCTTCATTTCACTTATTGTAGCCTTCATTCGTTCATCTAATTTGCGACCAAAATCAACCAATTCTGAGCTTCCTGATCACCAGTGCTTTGAACTGTGTTTCTGATAGGCTGGCTACCAGTGCTTTGAGCTCTGCATCTAATAGGTTGACCACCTCCTATTTACTCAGATGAATTAACTCCGGGGCCCAGTCTGTTCTCCGGTTTGAGCCATCCTTGTTTTTTTTTTTTTTTTTTTTTTTTTTTTTTTGTTTTTGTTTTTGTTTGTTTTGTTTTATTTTTGTCTGGTCACAGCTGTTACTAGTGAGGGGTGGAGCCTTAGGCATTCACCAGGGCGGGGCAGCCCAGTCACTGGGTTGTGATGCTGGATGTGGGGGTGGGGCCCAAGAGGGAACAATGGCACTTGCTCCATGCTCTCTCACGGATTCCAGTCCCTTCAGCCACTTTCCCCTGGAAAATTGGGCCCTTCTAGTGCTGATTTCCATGTGGGTGGGCCTGTGTACGCTCCAGGACCCTATGGGTCTCCCCAAAGATCTCTCCTGTGAGGCTGGGACTCCCTGTGGGCACCTCAGTCTCTACAAGTGTTTTCAATGGGTGCTTTTAGGCTTCACTTCCTGGCACTAGGGCCCTGCATCGCGCAGTCTGTCTTGCTGCCCATTTTCGCCTGGTTTATCTGTGAGCGAATGTGTGTCTGCAGTCAGCCGCCCTGTGAGCCCTGCTTGGCCTCCTCATGTTCGGCAACCGGCAACTGCCGCCTGTGCGCCTGGGGTGACTGCACGCCTCAGACCACCAGCTACTATCTTATCCCGCCTCAACTCTACTTTGCCCTCAGTGGACTCTGCTGGCCACTGACTCCGCCCCTCTTACCTGTCTGGGTGAATCGCTGTTGGACTTCCATACAATTCAATTTTCTCTCTGTCCTGGTTGGGTTGTTTTTTTTTTTTTTGGCTCTATATTTTTGTTGCCCTTAATCTTGGTTGTGAGAGGAGGCACAGCGTGTCCACCTACGCCTCCATCTTGGACGGAAGTTGTAAAAAATAATTTAAGTAATATGATAGGGAAGACATGAAATCATAGAGCTATAAATCTCTTGCTATCAGGAAAAGTATGTAAGGTAGGTAAGCCTTTGTGTGCCATTTGTATATTTCAGCCAACAAGTATGTATTGGATATATTTTGTATGACAGTTAGCTATTCAAGATATTGTTACTGACTACTGTTTGACTGACTTTGCAATATTTTTGAGACAAAAAGAAGCCTAAAAATTGCATTCCATTTTTGGATGATTCCTATTCTAGTATGAAAGAAGTGTGAATATGAGCAAAGTAAAATGCCACATGCTAATTGATATTATACGAATTTGGAAATTATGTTTTAGGAACTTAGAACAAAAGCAAGTAAGTCTGCTTTGGTAGAGAGGAAATTTTATTTAAAAGAAGGAAAAGAAAAAAATTGTTCTGCATAACAAGAACAGTAAATGCTAAGGTAAAGAATACAAAGGACTTGAACTACCCAAAAATGGTGATACGTTTGGTGTGGCAAATGTCTCACTGGGAATGAGAAGAGAGGAATAGAATATGATAAAAAATCTTAAGAAGGTTTGTTTGTCCATCAGTTGTGAAAAACTTGATATTTGATTTTTCACTTCTTAAGGAACTAGCATTGGTTCTGAAATAGTGAGATAACACAATCCACATTTTCTTAAACAGACTTCGGTATTTTGTAGTAATGTGGATATAGGGTAAGGACAGCAAACAAAGCTAGTGGTAAGAATACCAGGGAGTAGTACATTGAACATATCCAAAACAGAAAGAATGAGAGCCCAAACTTAGGTAGAATAAACTGAAAAGGGAAGCTGGATATGAGTCATTTCTAAGGCTATTATAACTAGATTTTAAAATCTAAGTTCTTCAAAATGTCAAACTGAAATATTGATTTAAAAAAATTAAGAATTTCCAAGCAGCACTACACTCTCAGATGTTAAGTAAAAAGAAATGTGTAGTTATTTAACAAATAGGTTCTTTACTTACATAAATATTGCTCTGTCCAACTGGGAGCAGCACAGGACAGAGGAGCAAGATGAGAGTAGGTTCTGGGGCCAGTGTAGGCACAATCTAATTAGACTTCCCAACTGTCAGGCTACATGGAACAAAGCAGAGCTACCCAGTGATTTGAAGAGTAATGTATGAATGTAGCAATTTGAAGAGTAGAGATTTAAATAGTAATACACGATCAACGTGTAGTATGGTGGCTTCCTATGGCTATTTAACCAATTATAAGAAACTTGTGACAAAAATAATAAAAAATTTCTATCACATTTCTGGAGATTAGAAGTCTAAAATCAATTTCACTGGACCCAAATCAAAGTGTGGGCAGGAGTGTGCTCTCTCTAGAGGCTCTAGGAGAGAATATGTTTCTTGCTTAGTCAAGCAGATTCTGGGAGCTGCTAGTATTCCTTGGCTTGCAGCTATATCTCTCTAGTCTCTGCCTCCGTGATCACACTACTTTCTCTTCTTCTGTCTACATTAAATCTCTCTCTCAAAGAGACAGTTTAGAACCCATCTGGACAATCTAGGATAATCTTTCCATCACAAATCTTTAACTTAATTACATCTACAAAGGTTTTTGTTTGTTTTTCTGTTTTTGTCATATAGGGTAACATTCACAGGGTACAGGGATTAGGATATGGAAATCTTTTCGGAGGCGATTATTCAGCCTATCACAGATAGAAACACGAAATGTTAACAGTTTCAATACACTGTGTTGTGAGTTTTGCCACAGTGATGTGTCACCCAGATCAGTGTGTTGATAGAGTAATATTGAAGAAAAATTTGGAAGAATATTATTCAATGAAACAAAACAAGCTATATGAGCATATTGCCTATTCAATCACTGATTGACATATTTTATTATTTTAATAGATTTTGGAGAGATTTTTTAAAAAGCTGGTATCCATTTTTTTATTAAAAATCACAATGGGGGATTGTGAGCACATTGTCCTGCTGTAGCATGATCAGGCAGCTTGTGTGACCGTGGGGTAGCACAGCCTTGGCCTATGTGACAGGGCAGTGCCAGGGTGACCTCTCTCTGGAGCAGATTCAGGATGACCAAAGAGAAACTTCCTCCCAAAAAGGTTCAATTAAGTGATACAGACTTCAAAGTTATATTACGAGATGAGTTAATTTTAAGATGGAAGCAGTATGAAACATACATGCAAGCTTTGCAGGGCAAGTTCACATTTGAACTCTAATGATGTAACTGGCTTAAGGGAGTTGGGAAGAAAAACTAAGGCAACCACAGCAGTAGTCTGAATGCAGGGGAAACATCCTTGTAATGAGACGAGCAACAGCTGCCAGCCTGGGCTCCTCAAATGCAGTTCCTCCAGCAAGTCCAGTGCTGCCCAAATGAGATCACATAATGGTAGATCCCATGGTCAACTTGTTTTTCCTAAAAATGAAAGGTGAACTGGGACAGACTAAAGACAAACTGGAACAAGCCCCAAATGAACCGAGTGCCTGGAAGTTTACACCTGATAGGGAAACAAGTCACACTCCCCAGTCCAGACTTCCCTGCCAGTCCAGTCCCACTGCGAGAAAGTGGTGGTGGGACAGCCAAGTCCTCGTTACCACACCAAGAATCAGACATTTTTAGCCAAAACCAAAAAGGCCACATTCTTATACTATGCAGGTTGTAATGGTTAATGTAAAACTTACCAGATGAGCCTTGTGTTGCAGCTTTTTTCTCTTCCTCCTCCTCCTCTTGCTTCAGAGGCCTGATGGCATCTGACTATTCTGAACAAGTGCCCACCTCCAAAAAATTCCCTTTCTAGAACACGTAGACACTTGAGAGTGTTTTTGTTGGAAGAAAATAGAGGGAGAAACAGAAGGGTCAAGTCTGTGGCACACTGTGTCTTCAGATGGTTTGAAGGAATGAGAACCTGGAGATTTAAAATCGTGAGTTGAACATATAAAATTCCAGTAAAATGTAGAAATGGAATGTGCATCACTCTTAGCCTTGAGCATAGTGACTTAGAGACACTGTGTAACAGTTGGCCAGTAAAACTCTGGAGTTTGAGGTTTTTGTTGAACTTCTTGGTGAATACTCAAACAAGGTGAATTTGCCTTTAAAGGGTTTATTTGCTAAGAGACAACTTAATGGCTGTTTCTTATAAATCAAATAAAAATATCAGTACAAGTAGTTCCTATATTTAACCATTTAGTTTGGGGCTCTATATTGCTTGAATGAACCTTAAGTCAATGTGGTTTGTTCTTTGGTTGCTAATGTTGTAGAGAATCTTGCTGAGGACTGTACAGACATGAAGGGATGGTATCAAACTTCAGGTTTAAACTGTTTAGAGCATTATAAACATTCATTTCACAACCACATTGAACAAGGATATTGGCTGTGATGAGACTCACTGTGTTCTGTTTTTGGTGTGAAGTTTACTGAACCCCCATTCCGTTCCACAGGCACATGTTGGAAGAGCATTGTCATCGCTGTGAATGGGGGAAGGTGTTCCGTCAGAGTACTGGGGTCTTTTGTATCACACTCAACATTAAATTAAATGTGTCTTGAAATAGTTGCTTTTGTAATTTTAAGTTCAAGGAATACTATGATAACTTCTTGTACTTTTAACATTTTGATTTTGGGAGGGCTGTGGAGTGCAGACTGGTTTTGGAAAAAGTCTCACTATATTCTTCAAAGGAAAGGAAAAGGCCATGCCTCTGTTTTCTACCTGGTATCATAAACGTGAGGAGATTTGATACTTGTTACTATGTGATGCTTTGTCCTAGCATATTGAAGTAGAAATTAAGTGGGACAGTTTCACAGGTGCCAGCCAGGAGATTGGGGGAAAGGATGTATTAGAACTGTGGGCTGGCCTGAGACATTTTGTGATGTGGAAAAAAAGAAAAAGAAAGAAAGAAAACTAAACAGGCCAAAAGTGTAGAATGCTTATCCAGAAGAACCAAGAGCTTGGAAAGCAGCTGTCTCAGGAATATATTGCACAACTTACAGAATTGGCTTTACAGAAGAAATATAGTAAGGAGCTTAATAGTAGTCAGGATGAACTGACTGACCTCATCATTCAACCTGACAAAGAAAAGGATATGCATAATACCATTCCAGTTCTTCAGCAACAACTGATAGACACAGGCCAATGATTGGCTCAGTACCAAGAGCAGCGGTCTCAAGCCCCAGCCCCAAGTACTGGAGGCACTACATCCCCCCAGCCCGTAGTGCAGGCAGAGGCCCCAGCTAAAGACTGCAGTCCACTGGCCAAAGGACCAAGTAATGGCAGTTCCTCCTGACAGGGACTCCTGGGCCTGGATTTCATAGGGAGGGAGATATAACCTCAGATGGGTTTTTTTTTCTTCTCCAGGGAATGGAAATAAGGCCTTCACTAATTCAGAGGGAACTGGCAGAAGCAGTAGTTACATAAACCAACTCAGTGCTGGGATGAAAGCGTAGACTCCCCCAGGGGCAGTGAACACTCTCACACCCCACTCAAATGGCACGGACTCTAACCATGACCCTCAGGAGAAGAAAACAGTGAGTGGGGAGGGTAACCAAACTTGGATTCCCACCACATTCGGAGTGGCTTGGACTGAAGTGTAAATGTACAGGGTTCAGTTTTGTGATATTTTTCCAGCTAATTTTATACAGTGGCATTTAATTTGAGAAAGGATACTATCCAGAAAATTAACAAATTAATGCATACTTTTTGTCAGAATTTGCCTTTTTTGTGGGTGTGTTTTTTTTGTGTTTTTCTTTTCTTTTCTTTTCTTTTCTTTTCTTTTCTTTTCTTTTCTTTTCTTTTCTTTTCTTTTCTTTTCTTTTCTTTTTTCTCCTTTGCTTTAATACCTCTCCACTTTGGAATTTGGAACAGTCAATTACTTTGTGGCTAAAAGGACATTTTGCGTAGGCTCAGGTTATTTTTATAAGAGTTAATGTGAAGTTGTAAGTGGAAATCTTTCCTTAAAGTATAACATGACAATGTCTTTATAAATCAGTGCCCACCTAGCACCTGTGCTCTGCAAGGGCATCCTTTCCCATGCTGTCCCTGTACTTATGCACCGTTCAGTCTTGTTAGAGTAGATGTGGGATTATGACTCCAAGATTGCCCAGGACAGTGGTTTTATCACTATAAACTGGACTTGTTGGTGGAGTCTTATGGTAGTTTGAGTGTTAGATACAATTTTTTCCACCATCCATCTGTGCATTTTCTCCTTAGGTCACTGAATGAATGTTTAAGAAACTTGTGTGCACAGTTACCCAGTTTTTATGACCTGCTGTGGCCTGTTAATCCATATTGCTCTGTGATTCCAGTATATCTTCCATGTACCGACCAAATCTAAATAAATATATTTATTGTAAAAAAAACTCACAATAAAGTAAAAATCCAATGTGGAGAAACACACACCAAAATCCCAGCACCATGCTTAATGGTGGGGTAGAGGTGAGGAAATAAATAGAAGCATTCTTATCAAACTTAATACTAACACAAAAATGACCTCTGTCAAAACTATTATTTACCATTGCTTAAGTGAATTCAGACAACACAATCAGTGGGAAAAAGATATAGAGGCATACAACTGAAAATAAGACAAAATATAATTTGTAGATAACATGTTTGTTTACCTGGAAAAACCCAGAATGCTAATTAGAGCATTATTGTAAGTGTTGAGAAATTTTAGAAAGTGTGTTAATACATGAATATTACTAAAAACACAATCCTTACTATTTATGAACATTGAAAATAAAATAAAAGTCTTTATAATAGTACTATCCAATTAAAATACCTAGGAATAAAAGTAAAATAAATGTGTTAAATCTGTATGAAGAAAATGTTTAAAATACAAAGTGTTGTATGTTTCAAACATATAAAATTAAGCAAAATAGTAGGTGAATCTGTGTACACATATTATCCAATCACAACAATATTGTTTCATCTATGCTCCCATCCATTTTATTTTGAATAACTCGAGACATGAAATTACTTCCTCCACAAATATTTCTATACGTATTTTGTATTGTTTTATAGTTTATTTCTATTGTATTTGATTTCCATTATCCTTTATCCCCTTATATCCACATCTACCTCCACCCACCCCCACAATCACCACACTGTTGTCTGTGTCCATGAGTTCTTTTTCTTTTTTGCTCAATCCCTCCACCCCACAAGCCCCCCAGAGCTGTCAGTCTGCTTTGTATCTACGAGTCTGTCTCTACTTTGCTTGTTAGTTTAGTTTGTTCATTAGATTCCACATATTAGTAAACTCATATGGTATTTGTCTTTCTCTGACTGGATTATTTTACTTAGCATAATGTTCTCCAGGTCCATCCATGCTGTTGGAAAAGGTAAAATTTTCTTCTTTTATATGGCTGAGTAGCATTCTGTTGTGTAAATGTACCACAGCTATTTTATCCACTCATCTACTGATGCACACTTAAGCTGCTTCCAAATCTTGGCTATTGTAAATAATGCTGCAATGAACAAAGGGGGTGCATATATTCTTTAGAATTAGTGTTTTAGGTTTGGTAGGATAAATTCCCAGGAGTAGAATTGCTGGGTTATAAGGCGGTTCTGTTTTCAAATTTTTGAGATAACTCCATATTGCCTTGCACAGTGGCTGCACCAGTCTGCATTCCCACCAACAGTGCAGAAGGGTTCCCCTTTCTTCACATCCTCACCAGCACTTGCTGTTTGTGGATTTATTGATGATAGCTATTCTGATAGGTGTGAGTGATATCTCATTGTGGTTTTAATTTGCATATGTATTTTAATATCACCAAATATCCAATTATCTTTTAATTAAATTATAACATCTTAATATCATATATCCAATTATCCTTTAGAATATCTAATTTCTATATTTATTAAAGCATGTATATTTATATATTTAAGAATATATTATTAAAATTAAAGCTTCATATATATGAAACAAGTACATTACATATATATTGCACTACAAGTGTTTTTGTTGAAGGAACTAGACACTAGGTCATTTGTGCTATGTAGTTTCATGCTGTGTAGTCCAACTTGTTCCTCTGACATCTCTATTTCCCATAAATTACATCTACAACCTTGATCTAATGTGAGTTCAATTTTGTTGCCAAGAATACTTTATAGGTAATGCAATGTTCTTCCATGAGGAGACACATATTGTCTGGTTGTCTCCATTTTTAAAGTTCAAAGCTGTTCATGCTCAATGACTAGATTCATTCATTTAATAAGAATTGAGAAACGGTGATTTTCTAAGTCAAACATTAATCCTTAACATACTAGCTGCGATATTTCTATAAAGAATGTTTTTCTTCTCACTGGCAGAATACAGAAAAGGCAGAATAAAGTTAAAATTTTCCTAAAGTTAGATGTTTTCAGAATAAAGTCTTTTTATTTTTTAAATATTATATTGATTATGCTATTACAGTTGTCTCATTTTTTCTTCCCTTTATTCCCCTCTGCTCTGTACCCCCCCCCCCACACACACACCAGCATTCCCCCACCTTAGTTCATGTCCATGGGTCATACATATAAGTTCTTTGGCTTCTCCATTTCCTATACTATCCTTAACCTCCCCTTGTCTATTTTGTTTCTACAATTTAGGCTTCTTATTCCCTGTACCTTTTCTCCATTCCCACCTCACCCTCCTCACTGATAACCCTCCCTATGATCTCTCTCTATTTCTGTGATTTTTGTTCCTGTTCTAGTTGTTTGCTTAGTTTTTTTCTTTTTCTTTTCTTTTCTTTTCTTTAGATTTGGTTGTTGATAATTGTAAGTTTGTTGTCATTTTACTGTCCATAGTTTTGATCATCTTTTTTTTCTAAGATAAATCCCTTTAACATTTCATATAATAAGAGCTTAGTGATGATGCACTCCTTTAACTTGACCTTATCTGGGAAGCACTTTATCTGTCCTTCCATTCTAAATGATAGCTTTGTTGGATAAAGTAATCTTGGATGTAGGTCCTTGTCTTTCAAGACTTCGAATACTTCTTTCCAGCCCCTTATTTCCAGCCCCTAAACTGCAAGGTTTCTTTTGAAAAATCAGCTGACAGTCTTATGGGAACTCCTTTGTAGGTAACTGTTTCCTTTTCTCTTCCTGCTTTTAAGATTCTCTCCTTATTTTTAATCTTGGGTAATGTAATGATGTTGTGCCTTGGTGTGTTCCTCCTTCAGTCCAATTTCTTTGGGACTCTCTGAGCTTCCTGGACTTCCTGGAAGTCTATTTCCTTTGCCAGATTGGGAAATTCTCCATTATTTTTCAAACAAATTTTCCATTTCTTGCTCCTCTTCTTCTCCTTCTGGGACCCCTATGATTCAGGTGTTGTAGTGTTTAAAATTGTCCTGAAAGTTCCTGAGCCTCTCCTTATTTTGTTGAGTTCTTGGTTCTTCCTTCTCTTCTGGTTGAATGTTTATTTCTTCCTTCTCCAAATCATTGATGTGAGTTCTGGTTTCCTTCCTATTACTATTGGTTCCCTGTACATTTTCCTGTATTTCACTTTCCATAGCCTTCATTTTCCCCCCTATTTTGCACCCATACTCAACCAATTCTGTGAGCATCCTGATTACCAGTGTTTTGAACTGTGCATCTGATAAGTTGGCTATCTCTTTGTTGGTTAGTTGTATTTTTTCTGGCGCTTTGATCTGTTCTTTCATTTGGGCCATACTTTTTTTGTTTTGGCATGTCTGTTATGTAATAAGAGGTGGAGCCTTACCTATTCACCAGGTGGGGCAACCCATGTTGCTGCTGCTTTGTTGTGGCACTGTATGTGGAGGAGGGGCCTGAGTGGGAACAGTGCCACTTGCTCAGCTCTCAGCCAGCTTTCAGTCACTTCCTCCACTACAAACAAGCAAGTTGGGCCCTTCTGCAGCTGATTCCTGGGTGGGTGGGTCTGTGTATGTTCTAGGACCCTGTGGGTCTCTCCAACAAACTCTTCTGTGAGTCTGGGAGTTTCTCCTGCTGCCTCAACCCCCACAGGTTTTTTTCAGTAAGATGTTTTGAGGCTTTACTTCCTCACATTGGAACCCTGGGTTGTGAATTCTGTCTCACACCCCCCAGTTGCTCTTCCTGGTTTAACCATACACAAATGTGGGACTACCTGCTCTGCCAGCCACTATCTTGCCTGCCCCATTGTCCTCGCCACCCTGGCTGCCCTTCTCTATCCCTCCTATTGATCTAGATGAATGTTTCTTCTTTAATTCCTTGGTTGTCAGATTTCCATACAGTTTGATTTTCTGGCAGTTCCGGTTATTTTTTGTTTTTAAATTTGTTGCTGTCCTTCTTTTGGTTGTGCATCTACCTATGCCACCATCTTGGCTGGAAGTCTCAAAATAATGTCTTTTTATCCTAACATCTCCAAATGGGAACTAGTTCAAACATGTAATATATTTTATTATTAACTCATGGATTTAATAATATATTATGTGTTTCTTCTGTAGTAGTTACTATTGCTATTAACATCAGTGAGAGGTTCTTCAACATAAAAAATATAATTAGTGTATCCTATAATTATTCAGTTGTTTTATCTAATGTTAAAGGAAAAGTCTCACATAATGATTCCATCAGTGACCCCAGTATCAACATAGTAATCACTAAAAATAGTTTCATTTTTTTAATTCCTTCTGTCTTGATGTTATAATCCACTGGGGATATGCAGTCAAATTACCATATTCTCTTTAAATAAATTGAAATGGATCCTCTGTGTCAATCACTAACCAGTTATAAAATGCATTTGTTTTATTTTATTTTTAGTTTTCTGATATTTCTTTTTAAAATATAACTTTGTTTTATGATTATATTAATATTTAGAATTTCCTAAAAGCAAATCTCCATGGCAATGCATATTTCAAAAAATTTAAGTTTTATATCTGCCTCCTATGTTGAGTCACCTTATAAATATAAATCTTTAAAATTTTGTGGTTTATTAATGCATGTTTTACTTAAGCATATACATATTTATATCTCTTTTTTTGTAAAAAAAAATGACAGTATACCAGTATACCATACAACCTTTCCTCAACCTTTATTTTTTAATTTACTAATATAACTCAAATATTATAAGACATGGCATAATTATAAAAATATTTCTTATTTTTTAATATAACTGCAAAGTACACCACTATGTGGATATCCTCTTGTTTAGTATAAGCCTATCACGGTTTTCAAGTACATCACTTAAAATACACATACTTACACATAATGGAGTGGTATTTTCCTTTCCTGTCCTGTATGCTGAATGTATACTAATGTAGTCTAGTTGAACTTAAAGTCAATAAGAATAAAATTTTTAAAGTACATATGAACAGATGCTGCATAATCTCATTTATCTAATTTTTGATTGCTAGAAACTTACACGTATCTTTGCTATAGGTATTTTTTTAAGCTAATGTCATTTTTTTTCAGGATGTAAAGAAGATTTTAAATCTTGATTTTTGTTCCTATTAGGTTTCTAGAATGTATAAATTTGGCAAGGATACTTTCTAATTACCTTATTAAGGTATGACAAATATTACCTTATTAAGGTAGCTGGTAAAATTGCAATAGATCTCTGAACTAAGTACATAACCTAAGAAAACCATAGTAGTGTGCCTTCCAGGGACATTGACTCATCAATAAACAATGTTTAGGGTACTTTCTAATCAGAAATGACTCAACATTTTTATTTTATTTTATTTTATTTTATTTTATTTTATTTTATTTTATTTTATTTTATTTTATTTTATTTTATTTTATTTTATTTTATTTTATTGGTATTCAATTACAGTTGTCTGTATTTTCTTCCCACACCTCTCCCCACCCCCTCCAAACCCACCTCCCTCCCTTGCTTCCACCCTCCCGCTTGGTTTTGTCCATGTGTCCTTTATAGTAGTTCCTGAAAACCCTGCTCTCCACTATCTCCTCCCTCCTCCCCTCTGGCTATTGTTAGATTGTTCTTAATTTCAATGTCTCTGGTTATATTTTGTTTGCTTTTTTCTTTTGTTGATTATGTTCCAGTTAAAGGTAAGATCATATAGTATTTGTCCCTAACCACCTGGCTTATTTCACTTAGCATAATGCTCTCCAGAGGACGCAGAGACACATGAAAAGATGCTCAGCATCACTAGCCATCAGAGAGATGCAAATTAAAACCACAATGAAATTGAGAACAGCTTGACAGTGACCAGAGGGGAGAGGGGAGGGAATTTCAGGGGAAGAGGGGAAGGGTTTACAGGAACAAGTATAAAGGACACATGGACAAAAACTAGGGGGGTGGAAATGGGAGGGAGGTGGGGAGGACTGGGGTGGTAGATTGGGATAGGAGTAAAAGACAGAAAACTGTACAAGAACAACAATTAAAATAAAATTTAAAAAAAGCCATAATGAGATACCACTTCACACCAGTCAGAATGGCCATCATAAACAAAGCAACAAACAACAAGTGTTGGAGAGGATGCGGACAAAAGGGGACCCTAGTTCACCGTTGGTGGGACTGCAGACAGGTGCAGCCACTGTGCAAAACAGTATGGAATTTCCTCAGAAAACTAAAAATGCATATACCTTTTGACCTAGCAATTCCACTTCTAGGATTATATCCTAAGATCCCTGAAACACCAATCCAAAACAACTGATGCACCCCAGTATTCATAGAAGCACAATTTACAATGGCCAAGTGCTGGAAGCAACCTAAGTGCCCATCAGCAAATGAATGGGTCAAAAAACTATTTTATCTATTTTAAATCACTCTTTTAAATCTCAGAGAGGTACACTTTTGAAAATAATATTTGTATTTTAATTTTTAAAAAAGTGTTTAAAGATTTTATTTATTTTTAGAGAGGAGAAGAGAGGGAGAAGGAGAGGGAAGGGGAAGAATTGAGGGTGGGAGATGAGAATAGGTGGGGTGGGGGAAAGGGGTGGGGGGAAATGGAGACAACAGTACTTAGCAACAATAAAAAAATAAAAACAAATAAAAGAAACATAAATGTGTGGTTGCCTCACTCGCACCCCCTACTGGGGACCTGGACTACAGCCGAAGTAAGTGCCCTAGACTGGGCATCAAACAAGTGACCCCTTGGTTTGCAGGCCGCACTCAATCCACTGAGCCACAGCAGCCAGGCCTAAACATTTTTAAATATGCAAAGGAAATAAGATGTCAAGAATGCTATAATGATATGGATTAGATTCTAGAAAAGCATGTCTAGGATATTAACAAAATATAAATTAAACATAGCTGGCATAGCCAAATATCTGGAAATCAAGATTTATTCATGATAACATGTTCGATTTTTATAGCACTTTTTAATTTGCATAGCAAACCCCCCTCCCCCCCCTTAATGACTTAACCCCACAACAACTCTAAGAGCGAGATAGGGCAAATTCAATCATCCTCATGTGAAAATCCCAAATCAGAAACAGCTTTCTGTAGTGAACATATAATTAGCTTACTCACTGGCAAATTTCGCTAATCGTCCCTTCTAATCCCATTACAAATATCACGCAGAAACCAATTTGAAGGAGAGCAAGGCTCAGTGTCATATTGTGAGTGAAGGTCTGACCCTGCTGTAAGCCAGCATTTAACTGGCTTCTTCAAGAGTAGTCTGAGGGAAATCTGAAAATTAAAGCACTTCAAAGAGAATTGTTATTAAACTGACTCTAACATCACCTAAACTTTTTGTGATGGAAAGTGTGATGATAGATAAATTGAAAGTAAGTATACACCCACACACCTGGATGCATAGTAGTACAAAACCATAACACAATTTCAAGGTGAAACTCTTAAAATCACCGTTAGAGATAATGTTGTAATGCATGAAAACTGTATAAACACTGTGAAAATGGAATGTGAAAACTAATGTTTTTTTAAATGCATTTTTCAAATGGGATTTTTCCTTAGTTTCCCTTTCTGATAGTTCATTATTGGTGTATAAAAATGCAACTGATTTTTGGATCATTTATTTTGCATTTTACTACATTATTGAATTCATTTATCAGTTTTAGGAGTTTTTTGTATAATGCCATCCTCACGTGACATTTTCACTTCTTTCTTTCCAATTTGGATGCCTTTATTTCATCTTCTCAACTATCGCTGTGGCTAGGACTTCCAGTATTAGGTTGAATAAGAGAAGTGAAAGCGGACATCCCTGTCTTGCTTCTGATTATAAGGGAAACACTTGCAGTTTTTACCCGTGATGTTGACTGTGGGTTTGTCATATGTGGCCTTTCTTACACTGAGGTACATTCCCTCTACTCCTTCTTTGCTGAGAGGTTTTATCAGAAATGGGTGTTAGATATTATCAAATGTTTTTTCTACATCTATCAATATGATGAAGTGTTTTTTATCCTTTATTTTTTTATGTGGTGTATCATGTTTATTGATTTACAAATATTTTTCCAACAACCTTGCCTACCCAGAATAAATCCCACTTGATCATGGTGTATGATCTTTTTATTGCATTGCTGGATACAGTTTGCTAATATTTTGAGGATTTTTGCATCTGTGTTTATGAGTGATACTGACCTATAACTTTCATTATCTGATCTTTCTCTGGTTTTAGAATTAGGATAATGCCGACCTCATAAAATGAGTTTGGGAGTCATTCCTCCTCTTGAATTTTTTGAAATAGTCTGAGAAAAATAGTTGCTAGTTCTGTTTTTGTTTGGTAAAATTCACCTGTAAAGCCATCTGGTCCAGGACTTTTGTTTGTTGGGATTTTTTTTTTTTTTTTTTATCACTGCTTCATTTCATTGGTTACAATCAGTCTCTTCAGATTCTCTGATTCTTCCTGACTCAGTTTTTGGAAGATTGTATTTCTAGGAATTCATTCATTCCTTCCAGATTGACCATTTTTTTGACATATAATTTTTCACAATATTTTCTTACAGTCCTTTGTATGTCTTTTGTGTCAGTTGTTATTTCTCTTTCATTTCTGATTTTACTTTGGGGAGCTTATTCTCTCTCTCTCTCTCTCTGAGTCTGGGTAAAATTTTTCAGTCCAATTTATCTTCCAAAGAACCAGCTCATGTTTCATGAATCATTTTATTGTTTTTTAGACTCTATATTGTTTATGTATTCTAATCTTTATTATTTCTTGTCTTCTACTTTGAGCTTTGTTTTTTGTACCTTTTTCAGCTCTTTTAAGTGTAAATTACATGGTTTCTTTGAGTTTGTTCTTGTTTCTTGAGCTAGCCCTACAATGCTAAGAATGACCCTCTTTTAGGTCTGCATCCACCATGTCCCATAGATTTCGTGTTGTGTTTTCATTTTCAATTGCTTCAAGGCACCTTTCAATTTCTCCTTTTACCTCATTTCAACCCATTAACTGTTTAGTAATATTATTTAGCCTCCATTTCTTTGTGTGTTTTCCAGTGTTTTTAGATTAATTTCTAGTTTCATACCATTATGTTCAGAGAAGATACTTGATATAATTTCAGTCTTCTTAAATTTGAGACTTGTTTTTTTTTTGTCCTAACATGTGGTATACCCTAGGAAATCTTTCATGTGCACTTGAAATGAATGCATATTCTGTGGCTTTGCAGTAAAATGCTCCAAAGATATAAGTTAAATCCATTTGATCTGGTGTGCCATTTAAGGCTGCTGTCTCCTTGCTGATTTTCTGTTGTGAAGATCTATCCATTAATATAAATGTGGTATTAAAGTGCTCCACCATGACTGTATTACTGTCTCTCTCTCCCTTTATGCTCACCAATATTTGCTTTGTATACTTAGGTGCTCCTATATTGGATGCATAGACGTTTGCAAGGGTTGCACACTCTGCATTGCTTCCCTTTACCATTATGTAGTGCCCTTTGTTTTTTATTACAAGCTTTAAGTCTTGTCAAATATAAGAATTATTGCCCCAGATTTTTTAAAAATTTCCATTTGCATTTAATATCTTTCCTCCACACTTTTACTTTTAGTTTGTGTGTATCTTTCATTCTGAGGTTGGTCTCTTACAAACAGAGTATACAAAGACTGTCTGGGAAAACTCCAGCCATTGTTAATAAAGTGAGGACAATTTTCATAACATTATTGTAACCTGGCAGCCAAAGAGAGCAGACTGGAATGCGCATGGGTGAACAATGACAACTTCACTTTACTAGTCAATGGGGGCAGTAGACACCGTTAAGTGAGCAGCCATTGAATTCAAAATGACTGAGCGAATAGAGCAATGAATCTGCATCAGATTTTGTGTTAAGCTTGAATGCTCCCCTGTGGAAACTATTCAGATGATACAGAAGGCTTTCAGGGATGATACAATGAGTGCAGTACAAATAAAAGTGTGGCACAAACATTTCAAGTATGGTCAAGAATCTGTTAAACATTGATCCACATTCTGGAAGGCCTGCAACAAGTAGAAACCCTGAGAATACTGAACATGTACAGGCTTCAATCAATAAAGATAAACAATTGACAGCATGAGAGTTAGAAGCTGATCTGAGGATTCCAAAGACTACTGTGTTCAAGATTTTTGATACATGATCTTGGCATGAAACATGTTGTGGCAAAATTTGTTTCACTGCTTCTGCTATCAGAGCAGAAGGAACATTGTGCTTCAAACCACTACCAATGAATCAGATTTCCTCAAGAAGGTCATAACTGGAGATCAATAGTGGATCCACGGCTATGATCCAGAAACAAGGGGACAGTTTTCCCAGTGGAAGTCAATTGGTTCTCCACACCTGAAGCAGGCTCAGCAAAGTTGCAGCAAGATCTAGACCATGTTAAGTGTGTTTTTTGATTGTGTTTTTTTGGTTGTTTATCATAAGCATGGCCCTGTATGTCAAACAATTAATAAGAAGTATTACTTCAATGTTCACTGTTGGTTGAGAGATGCAGAATAATGAGAATAGCCTCAGCTATGGGCAACTAGTGACTGGAAGCTTCATCAGAACAACACACCCACCCATGGATCATGTCTCACGCAGAGTTTTGGCAAAACATCAAATCACTGAGATAACTCAGCCCCATACACCCCAGATTTTGTGCCCTGTGACTTCTGGTTTTTCCCAAAACTGATATCATCTTTGAAAGGATTTCAGACCATTGATGAGTTTCAGGAAAATATGATGGGGCAGCTGATGGTGATTCCAACAAAGGAATTTTCAGAATGTTTTCAACAGTACTAGGAGAACTGTGGGAGGTCCCAAGGTACCTACTTTGAAGGACACTGAGGCAACATTGCCCTGTATACAATGTTTCTTGTATCTTCAATAAATGTCTCTATTTTTCCTATTACCTGGCTGAATTCTTTCTAGACAAACCTTGTATATGAGTCCTGTTTTCTTATCCTTTAAGTTACCCTATATCTTTTGATAGGAGCATTTGAGCCATTTACATTTAAGAGATTATTGATAGGTATGTATTTATTGTCCTTTTATTCTTTTAACTGAGTTCCCCTGCTGTTTGTTGTTGTTGTTGTTGTTGTTCTGCTTCATCTTCTTTTTTCTTCTTCTTCAAGCAGGCCTTTTAACTTTTATTTTAATACTGATTTGGTGGTAATAAACTTCTTTAGCTTTTCCTTGTTTGAGAAGCTCTCTCTTGCTCCTTTAATTTTAATGATAGCCTTGCTAGGTAAAGTAGTCTTGGTTGTAAATCCTTATTTTTTATCATTTTGAATATTTAATGCCAATGTCTTCTGGTGAAAAATGTTTCTGTTGAGATATCAGTTGACAGCCTTATGGGAGTTCCCTTGTAATTAACTAATTATCTTCCCCTTGCTACTTTTGGTTCTTTCTTCATCTTTAACTTTTGCCATTTTAATTATGATGTATCTTGATGTGGACCTCTTTGGGTCCATCTTGTTTGGGACTCTGCACTTCCTGAACTTGTGTGTCTTTTTCCTTCACCAGATCAGGGAAATTTTCGGTCATTGCTTTTTCAAGTAGGTTCTCGATTCCTTGTTCTCTCTTTTCTCATCGTGGTGCCCCTGTGACACAAATGTTATTACATGTCATGTTGTGGAGAAGATCTCTTAAACTTTTCTTGTTTTATTTTTTTTTCTTTTTGCTGCTCTGTTTGGTTGTTATCTGCTACCTTGTCTTCCAAGTTACTCATTTGATCCTCTACTTCATCCAACCTACTATTTATTTCTTCTAGTGTAGTCTTTAATTCAGATATTGTATTTTTCATATCTAAGTAGTTCATTTTTATGGTTTCTATGTCTTTTTTCATCCTGTTGTAGTTTTCACTAAGTTCCTTGAGCATTCTTATACCATCTTTTTGAATTCTATGTTTGATAAATTGCTTTCTTCCATTTCATTTAGCTCTTTTTCCTAGAGATTTCTTCTGTTCCTTCATTTGGGGCATGTTTCTTTGCTTTCCCATTTTTCTTCTCTTTGTGTTTGTTTCTATGTATTAGGTAGTTTAGCTATGACTCCCAGTCTTGATAGGGTGGACTTATGTAGTTGGTGTCCTATGGGATCTGCTGATGCAATCTCCTTGATCATTTGAGATAGGTTTGTCAGAAATGTCCTCTATGTGGGTTATATGGGCCCCCTTATTGTAATTGAGTCTTGATTATTATTGGCTTGTTTGTACATGAGGTCAATCCTGAAGCTGGCTGACTGTGAGGATGAACCCTAACCATGGCATAAGAGGTGCTATGCAAGTTTTGACCATATAAAACAGAATTTTCCTCAGCAGGGTCTGGTGCCTGCCAAGATCTTCCTTTAGATGTGCCACTTGTGAAGCTTATTGCATCCTGCCCTGATGTTGTCTTAAGCTGGCCACTGAGTGTTGGTTCTGGCATCTCCTGGGAGGGACTCTGGTACAGGCCAATGTCAGACATGGCCTGTGACTGGGCCTGTAAACCTGTTAGAACTACAAAGTGATCTACATTTTGTGGCTGACTCTTCTAAGCCTGGGTATATGCAGGAAAGTCCAGGCTGTGTGCTAAGGCTGGCATTTACCAATACAGGCCCAGGGGCAGGTCAGTAAAAGTCTCAGGGTACCCTGAGATACACCTCCACCTTCCTTCACTGACTGTCTGTCTGTTAGGCTTAGTCATTGAGAGACCTTCTGTCAGTCCTTGAGTTACATGAAGTATGTTTTCAGTAAATCACCAGGTAGGGTGAGTGGTGTTCACCAGATTGATTTAGGTTCAAACTCAGTCTCAGTGCTGGATGAAGCCACTCAACAAATGTCCCAAGGTACACCAAGTGCAGTTGCCATCCAGTGGGTTTTGTACATCTTTGTCGTGGGGTGTGGTCTCAGGGTGAGGCCAGCAAAGGTCATCAGGACCAAACAGACCAAGATTTGGCTATGTGAAGGGAAGGCTCTGCAACAGTATGGTGTACAAGGGAAAGACAGACCTTTTTCTTAGAGCTACACAACTCAGTCTGTCCCAAATTCTGCTGGGAGGAACCCAAGCTTAGCAGAGTGGGGCTGCTGGAAGTCAGGAGGATGGGGCTAGTGGATCTCCCATGAGGGATAGGTGCCTGTTAGTCTTGGGGGGGTATTGGGGGGAGTGGCCTCAGCCCCACAGACATACAACTCAGTCTGTTCAAGTTTCAGCCTAGACTTCTGCAAGTTGGAACAACTAGCAGTTAGCAGAGTAGTGCTGCCAACAGCCAAGAGAGTCAGGTTAGCAAATATCCTGTAAGTTGAGGCACCAGTCAAGTTCACAGGAAAGTGAGGGGAATGGGCCCAGCTTCAAATCCATATAACTCAGTCGTTGACATCTTCTGACACTGCCCAGATCTCTACATCTCAGCCTAGGCAGCTGACTTCTTAGCAGGGTACAAGTTCCACAAGGTGGGGTAAGAGGGAGCCCAAAGGGTGGGGCTATCACCGTCCTCCAGGCTGATACCACCCAGAGGAGCGTGCTCCAACGAAGATAACATCTGCCTTGTGGGAGAATGACTCAGCACAGGGATCCTGGCAGCTGCCCCTTCAGCTCTCTCACTAGAGATACATACCCCAGACTCTCTTCATGTGATTCTAGCTGGCTCCATCCTTCCTCCATCATAGCTAAGGGTGAGTATCTGCAAGTAAGATTTTGTGTGCTGACCTTTTAAGAGGGTGCCTGTGTCTGTAGCACACTTCTTTATTTTTTTCTGGTAGACAGAATCCCTGCTAACTTTCACAACCAGTTGTTATGTGGGCACCCCTTCTTAGCTCTGGTGTTCTGGGCTGGGGACCCTGCTTAAGGGCTGAGGCTCCATGCTTCTTAGGAACAAGCCCCTGCAGCTGATATACACCCCTATGGAACCTCAGCTGCTGGGCATTGGAGCGGGGCCAGCCTTTTTCGTGTCTTCTCCTTTCCTACCAGTCTCACTGAAGCTGCTTTTGTAAATCCTTGGTTATAAGACTCTTCTGCAGTTAGTCTTTAGTTGGTTGTTGGTTTAATTGCCCTATATTTTAGTTGCAATTGTAGTCTGGTTCTGGGAGGAGGTGAGTGTAATATTTACCTATTCCACCACCATTTCCAAAACTACTTAATTTTAAGATCATAAAAGAATATTTTTTAAAATTATAAAGAATTACTATTTGAGATTATTATCTAAATACATCAAAAAAGAAGGCCTTAAAATTCTAAGATACTCAATGACAAAACTATTTACAACCAACATTGCCATATATTTTTAATTTGTCGCTACTTAAAAAAAACCACATTCCTTATAGGCTAGTTCTTGGTGAAGGCCTCACTAGTTCAAGTTATCATAGTAACTATTTATCTAATATCCATTGAGCTCTAGGTTTTATTCAGACAATAACTTAATCTTATCAGGATTTTATATGTCTGTTTTATAGATGAATGTACTGAAATTCAGAGCCATGAAGATAAAAGCTCAAATGCAACTTGTAAATTTATTAAAAAGAATTCATGTTTAAGTTATATTTTTTATTCTAATCAGAGCTTTTTTAAATTTATTGGTGTAATAGGTGCTATATTGGGATCAGAAGGTAAATAGATGGATTTTACACATGAAAAGATAGATAACATAGATAAAAGCCTTTGAGTCTTGACATAGGTGTAATTAATTCTTTCCAAGAAATTGAAAATACAGGGGACACTTTATCCACGTAGTGTTCACAGAGCCATAACAGAATCTTCCAGAGAAATTTCACATTGCCCCGAGTCTCAGCTCTCAGGGAAGAGTAAGAACCTGAAAAATTAAATAGATTTGGAAATACATGAGATAGTCTCAGAATGTAAAAACACTTTCTGCATTTGGACCTTCTAAGCAGTGCCTCTTCCTCCACAAGCATTCAGAACGGTCAGAAGCCACAGGTATTGCTGGTTGAGCGCAATGAAGAATACTTCGTTGACGTGCTTGAATGGGGCAAAGACCTCATCTACTTACATTTGATGTAGAGATTGAGCATGGTGCCTGGCATGTCCATGAGCCACTAAAGTAAATATTTATTCAGCAAATATATACCCAAATAAATGGAAACATAAAGAACAGGGATTTCTGGCCAAGATGGAGGCATAGGTGGACATGCTGTGCCTCTTCTCACAACCAAGATTAAGGACAACAAAAATATAGAACCAAAAAAAAACCCAACCAGGACAAAGAGAAAAGTGAATTGTACGGGAGTCCCACAACGATTCACCCAGACTGGTAAGGGGGCACAGTCAGCGGCTGGCAGAGTCGGGTCACAGAGGGATTAGACGGTGGCTGGTGGTCCCAGGCATGGTGGGCCCAGGCGCACAGTCACCCCAGGTGCACAGTCACCCCAGGTGCACAGGCAGCGGTTGCTGGTTGCCGAACTCGAGAAGGCCAAGCGGAGTGCTGTACAAGGCGGCTGACCATGAACACATATTCCTGTACACATAAACCAGGTGAAAATGGGCAGCAAGACAGACTGCGAGATGCAGGGCCCCGATGCCAGGAAGTGAAGCCTAAAAGCACCCATTGAAAACACTTGTAGGGGCTGAGGTGCTGGGAGGGAGTCCTAGCCTCGCAGGAGAGTTTGTTGGGGAGACCCACCCACATGGAAATCAGCACCAGAAGGGCCCAATTTTCTAGGGGGAGGTGGCTGAAGGGACTGGACTCTGCGAGAGAGCATGGAGCAAGCACCATTGTTCCCTCTCAGACCCCACCCCCACATGCAGCATCACAACCCAGCCACTGGGCTGCCCCACCCTGGTGAAGGCCAAAGGCTCTGCCCCTCACTACGTAACAGCCACAACCAGACAAAAATGAAACAAAACAAAACAAAAAACAACAAATAAACCAAAACCAAGGATGGCTCCAACGGGAGAATAGACCGGGGCCACGGAGCTAATTCATCTGAATGACCAGTAGGTGGCCAACCTATCAGAAGCACAGTTCAAAGCATTGGTGATTAGGAAGCTCACAGAATTGGTTGATTTTGGTCGCAAATTAGATGAACAAATGAAGTCTATAATAAGTGAAATGAAGAAAAACACACAGGGAACCAGTAGTGATGGGAGGAAAACTGGGACTCAAATCAATGGAGTGGACCAGAAGGAAGAAACAAACAACTAAATAAAACAATAAAGAGACAAGAATTCAAAAAAATGAGGAGAGGCTTAAGAACCTCCAGGACATCTTGGAACATCCCAACATCAGAATTATAGGGTACCAGAAGGGGAAGAGGAAGAGCAACAAGTAGAAAACTTATTTGAACAAATAATAAAGGAGAACTTCCCCAATCTGGCAAAGCAGATAGACTTCCAGGAAGTCCATGAAGCTCAGAGAGTCCCAAAGAAGTTGGACCCAAGGAAGAACACACCAAGGCACATCATAACTACATTAGCCAAGACTAAAATGAAGGAGAGAATTCTAGAAGCAGCAAGGGATAAGGGGACAGTCACCTTACCCCTTGAGACCATCAGACTGTCAGCTGATTTCTCAAAAGAGACCTTCCAGGCAAGAGGGTCTGGAAAGAAGTATTCCAAGTCATGAAAGTCAAGGACCTGCATCCAAGATTGCTCTATCTAGTGAAGCTGTCATTCAGAATGGAAGGGAAGATAAAGCGCCTCTCAGATAAGGTCAAGTTCAAGGAGTTCATAATCACCAATCCCTTATTATATGAAATGGTAAAGGGACTTACCTAAGGAAAAGAAGATAAAAAATAGGACAGTAAAAAGATAGCAAACTCACAGATATTAACAACCACACCTAAAACAAAAGCAAACTAAGCAAATGACTAGACCAGGAGCAGGAACACAGAAATGGAGATCACATGGAAGGTTTGCAGCAGGGGAGTGGGAGGAGGAGAGAGGCAGAAAAGGTACAGAGAATGAGTAGCAGAGATGGCAGATAGAAAATAGACAGGGGGAGGGCAAGAATAGTGTGGGAAAAGTAGAAGCTAAAGAACTTATGACACATGGACATGAACTAAAGGGCGAAATGTGGGTGGGAGGGGGTGTGCAGGGTGGAGGGGAAAGATGGAGGAGAAATGGGACAACTGTAATAGCATAATCAATAAAATATAATTAAAAAAGAAAGAACAAGCAATTGCAAGATGATTTAGTGAATATTTTCTCTAATAATCATCTTTATGATGAAAGTTACAACAATAGATTCTTGTATGCTCTAAAATTCTTTTAACAGCTAAAATTTGGTGTGTGTATGTTACAAAATGCCCTTAGATGTATCAGAAGAGCTGATGTGCATATGTTATGGCTATGCATATGCATTTGCTATGTTATGGCAGTCTAAGTACAATTTTTGAATAATCTGAGCACTAATTTTTCTCAATAAAAATATGTTTATAAAAAGTTTTTCAGAGGCAGCATATTAAAACATTTATTTCTGAAATAGGGATTCTGGAATATAATATATAAACAATACCTAGTTAGAGGTAGTTTCTATATGTTATAAATACATATGTCTATATATATTATATATATAACTTGTAGAGGGTATCAGAAACCATAATAAAGATAACTTATGCTTTATATGACAAGTCTCACTAGACTTGAATTTATTGTATCATGTTTTAATATGATATCACATTTTGTCAGAGGGAGACTCTCTGCTGAGAAATTTACATGCGTGATCTTCAAATGGAGATAATTGTGATGGATGGGGCTGGTAGGGCTAAATTTGATGTCTGCCCTTAATCTGGATGTATCATTGGAATGCATAACATGATGGAGAGATTTGTAAAGATTCCCAGAGTGGAGAGGAGCTGGGATTAAACCCAGATGGGTTCTGGCACTTAAAAATAAATGAAGCTAGAAATAGGTGAAGGTCAAATGTTTTTGAGTATCTGAGAAGCCATTGGAATTTTCAGAGCAAATAAACAAGATGAATTGTAAAAGGTGTGTGATTTATTGAGATAGGTAACATTTTTCTTTTTACTTTGTTTTACTTATGTGGTAGGTAGAATGGAATTTTTGAAGTTTAAGTGAGATAAGTTTTTCTTTATTTCTTTGGCTCATTGAACTCAGTAACTTAGGTAAGTATTCATGTTCAATGATGTCATGATACAGCAAAAATGAAGAGACAGAACAAAAAATAAGTCACTATCACTTTTGACCTTAAAATTCTAAGGCCTCGGTGAAATGGGCAACATTCCTGCACGTAGGCAATTGCTGTGAGAGAACATTTGGAAAGAGAGAAAAGATTCTCATGCTGTAGTAGAGAGACATCCTGGATTTGGAGAGAACTGGGAGGGAATAAAGGAAATGGGATGAGTGACAGGATGGTCCCAGACTAAGGAACCAGATGTGGAGGTACCAAGTGTATCAGAATGAGTCAACATTCAGAATGCACCAAGCCATGAGCAGCTACTTGAAGAAATCCCATCTGTTACCATACTTGGGAGCTAAATGCTCAGCCATGCAGAACTCCAGCATATAGTTCTTGGACACCAAACATCAGCTAAGTTGACATTTAAATATACTTTCACTCTCTATTGGCAGAGAAGACCATGCTAGGCAGCAGCCAGCTTGCTTCTTTTAGACTCTCAGGAAGAGTAAAGCTGTTTGACTCTCACTGAATAACCCTGTGTACAAAGCTTCCTTCCAATTTGACAGGACATGGAAAAGCTCTCTGATGGGAAGTAGTGACCTGGATATTATCACAGAAAAGTTGCACCAGGCAGAGTTAAACAGGCAAGGAAGACTTCATTCAAGACTATTGCAAAAGGAGTCAGGATTACTGAAGTACAAAAGAGAGACTGAACTCAACTCCAAATATTAGAAGGGCAAATGCCTATTTATAAGTGCCAATGGACAGGGTGAAAAAGTGGATGTAAAATTTATTTAGGTAACAGGTGAGGGGGAAGAGAAACTTGATTGGATATTGAGGGTCAGGGGAATGCCTCTGAACTGGCTTAGTGGGATTCCTTATGAAAATTAGGCTCCACAGGTCAAAGATGGGGCCAAGAATGAAGTCTAGTCAGAAGACCCTCAACAAAATTCAGTTAAACTGGGAGCCTAGAGGCTCCCACCTAGAGGAAGAGAGTCCTATGGAAGAAGCATCACCTCCTCCACCAGCCCTGCTTGCTGATCTCTGTCACCCCATGCCCTCACAGCCTTTCTGTCCCCATTGCATATGCAGTCATACCATTAGACCAGGCAAACCTGAGGAACAAACTGTCTCAGTAATATGTTCATCTTTTCACAAATTATTTGTTCTACCTAACACCACCAAGCCTGAGGCAAGGCTCCTTGATGCTGGCCTCTACTGTGAAGGGAAATCATCAGGTTAAATGTTCTGGGATCTCAAATCTTCCAGCTCACCTTTTTTTTAGCTTGACAATCTAGCATTCAGCATGATACTTAAAATAGATCTTTTTTTTTTTTTTTTTTTTAAGTAACAATCTCTATTCAGTGTTTGGTGACTCTATACAGGGGTGTCAAACTCATTTTCACCAGGGGCCACATCAGCCTCATGGTTGCCTTCAAGAGGCCAGATGTAATTTCAACTCCTTAACAGTTAAGGAGTAGTTACATTTGCACAGTCCTACAATTATTTCAGCTCTTTAAAAGCAACTGCAAGGCTGATGTGGCCCCTGGTGAAAATGGGTTTGACACCCCTGCTCTATAACTAGTGGTTCTAATCTCATGGAATTACCTGGAGAACTTTTGAAATATATAAGTACTCAGACACAGCAATGGACACACGGAATTAGAACTTACCCGGCACGTGTTGAGGACAGAAGCAGCCTTCATTTTTCACGTTTTGGTAATGTGATAGGGTAGTATCTTTGAAATCACAGTTTCATACCACATTTAATCATTTTCATATTTTCTTGGACAAAATGTGTCCTTTGTTTGTTCTCAGTATTTTCATCTAATAAAAATAACAACGGTTTACATTTTATAGAATATTATGCCAAGTGCCAGTTAAAAGCTTTACATGAATTATCTAATATACTCCAACAGCATGCTTATAAATAAATACTCTTAATAGCTTTATTTTATATATTATAAAACTGAGACTCAAAAATGTGAGGAGAGATGACGTGATGAGATTTGCCCAAGGCTACACAGTCATTATTTTTATATGATGAGGATCAACAATTTTCCTATAACAGCTTTTTTGGGGGGTAGATAATTTGCCAAGGTTGTTATTTACCTTTCCATTGTATTCATTTTTTTGATCCTCATCCGAAGACATTTTTTTCCCATTGATTTAGAGATAGAAGTTGGGGGTGGGAGGAGGGAGAGAGAAGGAGGGAGAGAGGGAGAGGGAAAGGAGAGAGAAACATCAATTGGTTGTCTCCCACATGCACCCTGACTGGGAATCAAACCCTCGACTGACTGAACCACACCAGTCAAGGCTATTCATAATGTCTTTATTGTGAAAAATCAGAAGTTTTTATGTGGTTACGTTATCAATATAAGCACTAATTTCTTCCTTTGCTTCAAAGATTACAAAGTAACTTCTCTACTTCAAAAAAAATTGTCCTCCCAATATAGTAGTTCTTAATGTGTTCTTTGTTTCTTTAATATGCTTGGAATATGTTATATAAATGATATGACATGGAATCTAAATGTTAATTGAGTTTTCCTTAAGTAACCCATACTTTAAAATTAATTTATTGAACAATCCTTTGTTTACCTATTGGTTTGTGAAAGCTCTTTTATTATACTCTAAACTCATATACATTTTGTTTCCTCTTAAAGCCATGTTACATTGTTTAAATTATAATATTGTAAAATTTTAAAATACATTTTAGAGTAATCTCTAGGATTCTGATCAGTGTTCAATCTATCAGAATATTCTCTTAATGGGGAAAGAAGAGGAAAATAAAGCTATAAGAAGTAACGGATGAGACGAATGAAATGCAGTCTATGACACTGAGATTAGCATTGCCTCATATCTATGCTGCTCCACTCTGAACACACTCGCGTGCTCGCATGCACTGCAGACAGGCACACACCCTGCGTAAACTGTTTGTGGTTATTCCGGGAGCTAGACCTGTAATGGTCTGCAGAACGGATGTTTCTTTGCTCGGGAACTGAAAGTGTGAAAGCCATCGGAAAATAATGTTAAAGAAAACGCATTCCAAAATTCCATGTGCATGAACCACAGTGTATTCTGAATATGCTCTTGTTATTAAACTGGGGCACAATACTGTGTGCACTTACTTACAGTGAGATCATTCAATTTTTGAATCATGTTATTAAAATTTCTGATTCTACTAAGGAAAGATATCACTTTTTCTTAACAAATATGTGTTGAGAACATATTATGCTAATTTTTAAGAATAAAAAGAATAAATTATGGCTCCTGTCTTCCAAACACTCATAGATTAAAAGAGCTGAAAAGCATGTTAAACATAATTAATACATACTATGATTAACTAATAACCATGGATTAAAAGAAATGCTGGTGCAAAGGAGGAAATGTTCAGTTAAAGGAAAGGTGAAATCTTAGAATTAGTAATATTGGAGGGAAACTATAAATTTACAAATAATATTGTTGTTTATTGCTTATTATGCACATGAAACTCAGTCTCAGCGCTATAACTTTTTACATCTGAATATCTCAATCTAAAGTTTCATTGGCTGATAGACAATGTCTTTGAGCAAATTAAATATCAGAAGCTGTAACAATTGCCTTTTCTGGTTGTCCCTACAACCTTACTTAACTCAGATTTTTCTAGCACTAGATATTTTAGCCACTTTGCAATACTTTAATCTTGGATGTGATACACCTCTGCAAAAATGATATATCACTTTTGGCAATCTATTTATCACAGAGGTTTTTGAGTCATACACAAGAAACTTTGTCAAATCTTGGAATGTTATTATTCCCAGTTATTTTTTTTTATTGTTGTTGTTTGGTATTTTATGTAGGAATAAAGAGATTGAAAAGCTGCATAGGTTACCTGTGTGTCTGATACTGTGATCAAGTTAAGTATAAAATAATTGATAAGATACAAGATTGAAGAATTATTTCTGTGTCAGTGCTTAAATGGACCACATGACATTGGTTTGAAGTAACACAAAATTAACACCTCACCCCACCCTGTGCTGCTACAATACAGGCAAAGCAGAGCTTCATAAAATGTTTCTGTCTGGAATACAATACATACCCAACTGAGACCCTAATCAGAAACTAACCATCTTATTGGAAAGGGTTTTACCTCCAGCATTGCCATCCCCTCGGCATCACAGTATGTATAACAGAGACACACATCAGAGCATCTAGAAGTTGACAAAAAAAAAAAAGTCATCCAAAGCTGCTAAGTAAAAAACAGTGGCTATTTTACAGTTTTATTGCAGTAAACGAATATCTGGATAAATCGATCAACAAAGTCAGACCTGAAAGTAAATCTATGGAGTGGTAGACATATTGCATAAGAGCCATGAAACAATATAATCCTCGTCCTCAGGCAGGATAAGAATGTGTGGGACATGGACTTAAAATGATTAAAAAAATAGAACCAAAGCACATGTTTAATGAGGAAGAACTAGAAATTTATATTAGAGCTACTTCACTGTAGAGACCTTAGTGTTTGCTGCATATTTTCAGTAGAAATAAACAGGTTGTGAGTCATCATAAAGTCAAGAAAATGGTCTGTTCAAAAGCCCTAAACCAAAGAATTGCAAGTGAATTGGATAGAACAGACCTACTATTTAAAGTCAAGATTTTGATCCTTTATCGTAGGTAAGTCAGGTAAGCAGCCCACATAAGTCTAGAGGCCGTCTTAAATTGCCTTCTGCTTTCATCGACTCCACATTATATTCCCATTTGAGAGGGCCACTATTTTTTCTAAGGCTTTACTGAAATTATCTTGATGTTATATATTGATGATGTCAAGACACACTATAGAATCATTTAAAAAGGCACATTTCATCCTATGTAATGTACCCACTGTGGACGAAAAAGTGGCCACATACTAAACCTGTCAAGTTCAGAGGAGGTTTGCATGGGAGGCCTCACATACCTCGAGTAACCACAGACGATGGTCTGAAATTAAAACTTTCAGTTAAAAGCAAGTTATGGCAGGTAGACATGTCCTGGAACCCTCAGGGTACAATCTGCCGCCAGAGCAGGACAGAGCCCCTCATAGTTATATTCATCATAATTGTTAACTGTTAACTCTCCTATGCCACCTAGTAAAAGAAGTATGAGTCTATTTCTTTTACTTTGTATCCAGTCCCAGAGATTCCCTGCTTTGTTTTCTCCAGCCTCCCTAATCTGTTACTCAGGCATTTCATATAACCTCCTTACCTTTGTCTTCATCTTTGATTCTTATGCATAAAATAAGTGGTGAACCTGCCTTTTTTTTTTTTTTTCCAGAACATTTTCTCAATCCTTTGAAGTTTTGCTTCCTGGAAAATTTTGCGAGTTTGGTTCAAATAAACTCATAAAAATTCTTATAAGTTTGGACGTTTCTTGCATGACACCACCTTCTATTTTAAGTGATGTTGTTGCAGAAATGTGCCTTGAAAATTGCAACAGTAGGTTTTAGCTTCAAGAGAAACCATAATGTTGAGATCCTGGGGGTCAGGGAGAGTTTGGGAAGGAGGGTTTTGATGAGCCACAAAGTAACTAACCCAGCTCACCTCAAGCCTCAAATTACTTTTAATAAATTTGCATGTCCACAAACCCCTATAAGGCTTTATCTCACAACCTGGATCAAGAAATGTACAAGAGCTTCTGTTCTGTTCCTCTTAGATTCTCTCTCTTTTCCCCTCCCTATGCCTTTAAGACACTTCTGCTTCCTCTCCTCTCCCTCTCTTCCTCTCTCTTTCATTATTCAGATCAGCAATCTCAACTTTAATGTGTTTGTAGCACCTCACATACAGCGCTACAAGGACTTTTCAGGTAAGGTGATCAACTGAGACTTGTCCAGTCACTCTAAGTCATGGTATTCCAAATGCCATTAGGTAGAGAGAATACAAGTGGGTCTCTGGGGTAAATTGTACCCTTTCTAATTCAGTCAGGTGCACCCCAGATAGTACTAGAGGTATGGAGGAGAGCATTTTTTTTAACTGTAAGAATAAACAAAAGGATTGGTAAATGAAATAATAGGCATCCATATGCTGCTAATATTGATGGTCAAGACTGAGTAAAGCCCCTTCAGTGGTCATGTTATAAAACCAAGAGAAAGGACTAAGACTCTCAGTTTTCTTCCAAGTGTAACCAAGAATTTTCATGAATTTCAAACCCAAAGCGATAAATATTAATAACAATAAAATGATTAATAATCAATAAATTATCCATCAATAAAACTGTAAATGGTGAAAAGTAGCCCTCGGTACTTGCGTCTGCCTAGGGAAAAAAAGTTCAGAGCCAAGCCTCAAACTTGCAAGAGAATGTTTATTCAGGTAGCAAAGCAAAAGTACAATTGAAAGCAAATTTCAGGGGTGGGGGCTGAAGGGGCTGCTCTGAGTGTGAGCAAGGGCTCCTTTTAACACCCTGGCAGAGGGGTTAACTGCTTTCTTTTATGAGCCGACCCTACTGAGGCCTGTCCCATTGTCTCCCATCCTTGTATAAAAATCAGACAGCACTTTTCTCCAGCCCCCTGGTTCTCCTCTAAGGGAGGATCTACTGCATGAGTAGCTACGTACCAGGGGAGAAAACATCAGGGGCAGGGAATCTGACCTGAAGGGAAAACTCAGCTCACAACCATGGCCACCACAGGGCTGTGTGCTCCCTTCGGGTAAGATCATGAGGCTCTGGATCCCTCTCTAACTGTAATTCAACCAAAAAGTGGAGGTTTTATGGCAACAAAAAGTTTTTGTTGCCACAAAAGCCAAACTCAGGAGGCAGATGCTGATGTAAAAGGAAAGAGGTTCTATTCAGGTCCTGTGTCATCTGGGAAAATGGTAGACTCCTGTCTGAAAGCTCGTCTCCTCCACCAAACCAATACAAGAGTCAGTGTCCAAAGCTCCTGTTCCATTTTAAAGCACAGTCATTTGAAATCTGCAGGCAGCTGGAAGTCATCCGGGCACTTAGCTGGTTCCTGGCTGCTGTTTACTTTGGTCTCCTTCCTGGAGACTGTGTGTGGAGCCCATGTGGCCATGTGCTATGCAGCTGCGAGGGCAACAAAGTCATGTGCTCCCAGAAAAGAGTATGTGAACACACCAGCAAAGGTCTTGGCAGGTGGACAACAGAGTGAGAGACGCTCACTCTTGGAGGCCATGGGCCACATGGCTGCTAAGGCCACGTGGCGCATGGAGAGAATAGGCCAGTGCACCATGCCAGTGCAGGTCACTAGCCCAGGAGCCATGAGCCAGAGAGAGCCTGAGAGAGTTTATTCTTTGTTTCCCTGGGTTTATACTAGCTTGGGTATGGGATGGACCAGGTGCTCTCTCATAATGACCAATCAACTTCCCAAACTTTGGTGTGCTTCAGGTGGGTCCACCTCCTAAACAATCCCTTCTTTCCCCAGGCTAGACTGACAGGCCTCTTTGGTCCAGCACCTCTTCCTGCACCATTTTGACTTCTACGGTGCATGTGCCTGCCTCCCTCTGGTCTCACCCCCAATCTGATAAGGAGGGGAGGGCTTTTCTTTTATCCAATTGTCTTGCTAGCTCTCCATGCACTCAGTCACCATCCATTGATATTTCTAGCTTTCTGCATGCTCAGTGTAAGAAACACTCCCTGCTGCCATCTTAACTGATTGGGGAGACTTCCCTGGTACTCCAGACAGACTGTCTATCAGTAAAAATACCACACATGTTATATTATATTATATGCTACAATATTATATATTATGTATTTTATATGTCAACATCATATGTAATATAGGCCATGACATTGTGTGATGTCATGTTTTATATATATTTTGTAATATTAAAACTATTCCATGAGATGGTTGCAAATTTATCACCAGTAAATAATAAGAAAACTGACATTTAGAGTTTAACTTACCTAAAATTACTGATGTAGGCTGAATGTATGTCTCTTTTCAAAAATTGTATATTGGAATCTAATCCCTAATATGATGATTTTGGACATAAGGTTTTGAGAGGTGATTAGCACATGAAGGTAGAGCCCTCATGAATGGGCCAGTTCCCTTATAGAAGAGGACTGAGGGAGCCCCCTCACCCCTGGTACCAGCTGAGGTTGCAGTGAGAAAAATGGCTGCCTATGGACTAAGAAAAGTGTTCTCACTAGACAATCAGTCTTCCAGAGTCCTGATCTTGGGCTTCTCAGCCTTCATTACTGTGAGAAATAAATAACTTGTTTAAGCCACCAGGTCTATGGTATTATTGTAATAGATTCTGGATGAACTGAAAGTGCAGATGTTATTCTAATAAATGCAATGGAAGACTTTGGAACTGGGTAATGGGCAGAGGCTGGAAGACTTTTCAGGTGCATGCTAGACAAAGCTTACTTTGCCATGAACCAAACACTAAGGGTGATTCTGGAGGAAGCTCAGAAAGAAAAGAGGAGAGCTGTAAAGAAACCCCCAGTCTTAGAGAATACCTAAGCAATACTGAACACGATGTTGGTAGAAATATGAGTGGTAAAGGTCATTCTGATGAGGCCTCAGATGGAAATAAGGAACATGCTATTGAAAACTGGAAGAAAGGCCAAGCTTGTTACAAAGTGACAAGGAATTTGGCTCAAATGTATTTCTGTTCTAGTGTTTTTTTGGAAGTAGAACTTGCAAGCAATAACACTGGACTTTTAGCTGAAGCTATTTTTAAGCTCCTTTTGCCTGCTTATATTAAAAATGTGAGAAGAGGTAAATTACTTAAAGAAGAATTGTTAAGCAAAATAAGAAGCAGACTTAAAAAGATTTGGAATACTAAAGCTATGAATAAGTGGCCATTTAATAAAAAGATTCAAGTATAGAACAGCCATCTCAACAGACGCCAAGGGTGAATTTTCAAGACAATGGAAGGATGACAGCAAGTGTGATCATCATAAAAGCCATCACTCCCATCAAGATCCAGGTGCAAGGGAGAGGGGGAGGGTGGCAGCAGGTTCAGAGGAGGGAATGCTGGCACATGTGGGACTTCAGATTTCCCTTGTTGTCAGTTCACCCTACACGACAGTGCCAAGCTTCTCAGTTGCCCAAGGAGAGGCTCTGATGGACCCCAATTCAGTGCAGTGTGCTGTGACTGCCTCTCTGGAATGTGCACTTGGCAGCTTCTGCCAAAATCAGAGTTCACATGTCCAGGAGGCATGGCCTCCTCCACTTAGCTTTCAAAGGTTAGAGTCACCTGGAGCTACCGAGGGCACAACACCCCAGCCCTAGATTGCTGCAGAAATGACCCTTTCAGAGAGTTGCCTTAGGGCAGTGCCTAGGCAGAGAGACTTTGTGGGGCCATCCTGCTAAGCTATGGGTGTGCGGCCAAAAAGAAGTATTCTCAAGCCTTAAGGTACAATGGAATTTGCCCTGTTCGATTTTGGACTTACATGGTGCTGCCACTTTCTTCTTTTCTATTTCTCAATCTTGGAACAGAAATGCCTATTCTTGTCTCACCATTGTGTTTTGAAAGCACTTATTATGTTTGGGTTCAGAAGTTCAGAACTGGAGTGAAATTTGCCTCAGGATGAATCATACCTTGAGTCTCAATCGTATCTGATGTAGATTTCATTTAGTAGAGATTTTGGACTTAGGCTTTAAAGTTGATGCTATTGGGATGAAATTGTAGCAGGCAGTTAGACAGGTATGAGCAATGTAACAAATAGGCCAGGTGTACAGGGTCACCAGGGTGGAGAGCCCCAGGTGCCTAGCAAGGGGCAAAACTACAAGCCTTCCCATGAGCACTCTCTAAAGCATTAAGCCCTGGAAGATGACATGTAGGCTTCAGCTGGGTTTCAGTGGCAGGCCCAGAAAAGCAGCAAAACCAGGCAGAGGGGTGCCATGGCTGAAATCAGGACCAACCACATTAACTAATAACCTCCTGCCCTGTTGCCACCCAATTAGTGAAGACCTTAACCCTGAGGAGATGTTTGGAAAGCTGATGAATATTCTATTGTGGTACTCCCCTGAGACCTCCACATAAAAGCCCCTGGGATGGAGGACCCAGGTTTCTCTATGGAGCACTCCCAAGCCTTTCCCAGTCCTTTCTATCCCAAGAGCCTGCTCTCTCTCTCTCTTTTTTTTTTCCCCAGAGCATTGCCAGTGCCTCTCCTCCCTCTTTTCTCTTTCAAGGTGCATCTCCTCTCTCTCCGTCTCCCTCACCTTCTCCCTGCCCCTCTCTTTCTCCTTCTCCCACCCTAAGCTCCAAGGATGGTTTTGCTGTAGCATTTCCTGAGTCCATTTTTTTCTATGGCTCACTTCTACCTCTGTAACTTTCTAAATAAACTTTCCCTTACAATTCAAGTGGCTCTGAATTCTCTTAGCCACAACTGCCAGGCTCCTGCTGCTAACAGAATGCATGTATTTGCACGTGAGAAGGACATTGGCATGACTGCCAGTTGTGACCAACAGCTTCCTTCAGTGTCATTCTCTTACCGTTCTTTTGATAGTCATTGAAATAATATAGTATATTGTTATTTGTGTGTGTGTAAGTTTTATCTTTCAAGCAGATTCTACTTTTTCTGATAAAGTATTGTCTAATTTCTCCTCAGAGACTTATGGGATCTTGCCCATTGTCCTAATTGAGTAATGAAGCATTGTCCTCATTGAGCACAAAGACAGAAACCCAGAGAAACTGGTAAAGTAAGTAGTTGGTTCATTTTAATACTAGATTTTACAAAATGTACATTAAGATCTAATTAAAAAGTTGCTTAAGCTATGGAATTGGTGTATATGATGTTGATTGATATTCTGGAATTGCAGTTAAGGCTAATCCTCAAGAGCTTTATGTTCTATGGAAATTTCCAATGGGCAACCCATAACGATGGCCAGATTTTTCTCCATAGAGCTTTCTGATGGTCATTTCACCACCCCTTCCCTAGTGAAAAAGAGACAGACTTGAGAATAAATGAAAGAGTCAGAGGGTCTTGGCAGTATTTTGGGGTAGAGTGTACTCAAAATGGTAAGAGGCTACTCAATACCTTCACTCCCACATACACACATTTCCTCCCCCTCTCAGCCGTGAAGAGAGAAATAAGGGCTCCTTACCACCACTGAAGCCAAGTTTGAAGACAGTCAAAGAGAATTATTAGGAGAGATTGGGGATACCTCTAAGAAACAAGAACTGGGCATCTCATTCTTTGGGCGGATGTTGGCCACATTGCAGAACTTGAAGGCCCATCGTTGTGCAACCATCAGTGAAGAAACAGTGAAGTTTTTGGCAGACCTTAACTTTCATTCTCTGAGTTTGGGGTGTTGTCCATTTGTTGTCTACAGATTTTGGCAGGCTGAGGATCATCTGGAATATCTCACAGTATCAAGGCATGAAGAAAACATGATGAAGTATATTTGGAAAAAGATGGAGGCAACTTCTAGTCTACTTTTGATTCTTTGATACTCAATTGATGACAGAGAGGGTCTCAGAAGTTACTGGACATTTGTTTAATGGAGGAAGTCAATTAATAAATTGGCAGAAGACATAGAGTTCCTCAGACAGTGGCCAAACAATGATATTCCTAACATTAAAAACAGGATCAGAAACTGGACTTCAAGCAGAATCACATAAGGACAAAGATGTCTCTGTTTGAGGGGTTGATCAACAGTGGCGGGGGAGGGGTGGTCTAGGACCAAGGTGAAGAACATTCTAAAAAAAAAAAAATCACACTTAACTTCTTGGGAGCATCTGAAATCAGATAGAATCAGATTGAACAAAAATGTTCAGGGATATTTATCACCAGAGATAACTTTACCAAGTTAAATGTGGGCACAGATCCTTATTTTCATGGTTTTTCTCTCCACCCCCAAGCCAGTGAAAGAACAAGTGACTAGAATGGTGGATGGAAGTGTGGCAGGATGGGGAGTAAATGTTTTGAACCAGATTTGAGACGGGGGAATTAAACTAGACTGAACTAAATTTAAATAACTAGCAATAACCAAGAAGCTATAGAATCTTTCTAAGGCAAAGAAAAGGGATCAATAGAGGTAAATTTGAAAGGAATAATTGAAAAATAAAACCAACTGATGTTAATAAAATCTGGACTTATTAAAGTCAATGTTTACTCCTCACATGGGTTGTTATCTTTTTCCTTTTTCAATCTCAGGTTTGGTACAGTCTGTCTCATTTTTAATTTTCTTTACCTTTATCTCCTCTCTATCTACATGAGTTTGAGCTACATGAATATAACTGAACATGGTCCCAAGTCTATATGACCCTAGTGCAAACCGTCATCTGACTAGGTATCTCTTGATATACATTTTCAAAAGAAGATATTTGATTTGCTTAATTCATCTAGAAAATTGATTGTCCTTAGGTGAATCATTGGTCCAATTAACTCTGGCCATGATGTGGACACATGGTACAAATGGCAACAAAAATAGAGAATTGTTGTAAATTTTCTTAGAAGGGAAGACAATAAATAGATTGTCATTTGGGGTTATTCAGAGTGAATTCATTTAATATTTTAACATTTTGTGGATTTGCATTGCCTTTCAAATGAGTCAATTTCTTGAACATCTATTTTTAACTTTCTGAAATCACAAAGTGACTTTCTGGTATTGCATCGAGGTGAGTTATAATAGATCTGTTTACCTACCTATTGCTTCTGAATAAAGAGGATGACTTGTTAAGCAGGTCAGGTGTGATATCTGTTCTTGATCAGGAAGCAGAAATGAAACAAGCAAAATATTCTTTCTTCAAATTACTTGCCCACGATTAAGCAAAAAGCTTCAGGTAAATGAAAAGTGCAATTGCATTAGTAATGTACTTGTTCCTCAAAGTGTGATATAAAAATCACACATACAGCTGAATATCACTATTAGAGAAGCACTGAACTTCATGGGATCTGATGGGCCTGCATTCAGTGTTATGAATGATGCCCCACTCATGCCATGTCCTTGAGAGCAGCTGAGAGTTTTACGTTTGATATGCAGCTGAGGAGACACAGATATGTGGGGACACTATTTTCTTGTTACTTGGCAACAGTTCCTTTTTCTTCTTAGCAACAGTAGAGAAAAGAGCTTTTTGAAAACTGAAAAAACTAGAATATAAAAAAATCAAGGCCTTTTATACTTCCTTTGGCAAGAGGATATGTTAGAAAGAACTGGGTTCACAAATAGATAGAAGGGAGTATATTTGTTATCAAGTTATGATTATATTCTTATTGAAATTTAACCAAGAGTTTTAATATCTTAGTCATCTAACTATTTCATTCCAATATCACAGTTAGTAATTATAAAACACAGCCTTCTCAGTCAATTTATATTCATGTTGGTTTTTCCAGTATGTGTGACTTACACTGAGAAGAGACATATCCGGAAAGGCAACGACATTCAAGTAACCTCTTATGACTTGGTTAATGAAGCACTTTCCTGGGTTTCTCATTTAATTGTTTTTAAAAGGACTGCACTGTGGATGGAGAAGAAAAAGAGGGAAAACTGATTGCTTTTGGCAAAATCTTTGATTCATAAAGAAATCATAGTCCTCCTCTTTTTGTGTTGGTGGAAATGATGACTTTTATAAAGCAATAGGTAAACTTTGGTAAAGTCATTGAGAATCCAGAGTTTGTTGTACAGTTTGTGTCACTTCACTAGTGTGCTAGTCTGCTAAAAAATCTTCCAAAACCTATTAGAGGGAATTGCAGATCACAGATGCTCTTGTTGGGGGAAGCAGTCATTTTCTTAGCTGATGAGAGTAGCCCCCAGGAAACTACAATGTTCCAACACTTTTATCACACAATGAGGCTCCTGCTGTTGAAGTGAAGCCTCAAGACATTTTGTTGTTTATGTTTGTTTTTTTATAGGGAAGTGCACAGATCTTAGGTGTACACTTATATGAGATTTAGTTGATGTGTTTCCCATGTCATCATTATTTCAATTGATATCAAACATTTCTAATACCCCAAAAGTTCCCTCATGGTCACTTTTAGTCAGTTCACAACTGCTGCCTAGGCAATCAGAGTTATGATATTTATAACCATATATTGGGTTTCCTTGTCTAGCTTGAAAATAGGACCAAAACATATGGGTTTTTTGTCTGTGTTTCTTCAGTCAGAAAGATGTTTTTTTCCCCATTCATCCTTGTTGTTGCAGGTGTCTATCCATCTGTCATCTATCTATATATAATATTTATTTATTTCTGAATGGTATTCCATGTCACAATTTGTTTGTTGATTATTCTGTTCATAGACATTTGAGTTGTTTCCAGTTTGGGCTATTATGAATAAATCTTCTATGTATATTCACGTACAAGTCTTTTTTATGGACATAGATCTCAAAATTTCTTGGGCAAATATTTAAAAGTGTAATTGTGAATTTTATAATAAATATATGATTGCTTTCACAACAAGCTTCGGAGCAGCTTTCCTGAGTGGTTGCATCATTTTACATTTCTACCTCCAGTGAATGAGATACAACTCACTCCATATTCTTGCTAAGACTTGATGTTATCGGCTTTAAAAATGAAAAGGAAATTTAGTGATTCTAGTGTGCGTGAAAAGATGTTATATTGTGACTTTAATTTTCATGTCAATGATGACTAATGACCTTAAGCATTATATGTCTTCTTTTTTGAAGAGTCTTCTCAATGCTTTTGCTCATTTTTTATTCAGTTGTTCTTTTGATAGTGATTTGTAAGAGTTCATTTTATATGTTTTAAATACATGTGCTTTTCCAGACTCACCCACCCTTAATGCTACTCCCCACATATTTTCCCAGTCTGTATCTTGCTTATATTTTACTAATGACCATTAATAATGAAAAATTTTTAATTTTAATGAAGGGCAATTTAACATTTTTCTTTTGTCTTGGTGCTATTTTTCTGTTCTCTCTGAGAAATCTTTACCAATGTATATTTTCACTTAAAAGACTTATAGCTTTTCTTCTATATTTAGGTCTGTGGGATTATCTGAAACAATTTTGTGTGCATGTATAGTGTGGGGTAGGGTTTGAGATTTTTTTGTTTCCATATATTTACTTGGTTGTTCTAGCAAAATTTGGTAAATAGACTTTTCTTAATTGCTTTAGAGCTTTTGTTGAAAATCAGTTGTCCATAAATATGTGGACCTATTTCTGGACCTTATAATGTGCCTTGTTTCTACTGATATGTTAAAAAGGTGACTTTTGCCCTTGCTGGTGTGGCTCAGTGCATTGAGTGCCAGCCTGTGAAGTGAAAGGTCTCTGGTTGGATTCCCAGTCGGGGCACATGCCTGGGTTGCAAACCAAGTCCCCAGTTGGAGATGTGCTAGAGGCATCCACTTGATGTTTCTCTCCCTCTTTCTCCCTCCCTTTCCCTCTCTCTAGAAATAAATAAAAATCTTTAAAAGAAGTGACTTGTTAAGTGCATGATTTGAGTTATTCAATGTATGTATACATTAGATACACACACACATAATGTGCCCTGACAACGCCAATTTTTTCTGCTCCTGCAGTGCCTCATTCTCTCTAGACCTCCATGCCATTGCACATTCTGCAAAAACCACTATCACCTTTTCTGTGAAGGCTGATGTAATACAGTAGAAGATCATGGATTCTAGCAGTAGACTGCAAAGTTCAAATACTAATTCTGTCCCTTACTAGCACTGTGCCTCATTTTCCTCACATGTACAATAGAAATAATAATAGTATCCATACAGTAACACTTGTAAAATGTTGTACCACATTATAAGCATCATATATATCCCCTACACAATCTTATAGTTCTACACTCTGTTCCAGTAACACTTCCATTCCACTAGGAAGGTTTGTTAGTGCTTGCAATCTGGATAAGAGTCATCTTCAAAGTTTGTACCTGGTACTCCCCTTCTCCTCCCAAGGTATGAGAATATATCTGCCACTTCCAGTAAGAAAAATATATAAATCAAAATCTTGAGACCTACCAGAGCAGTGCCAGTGTAACAGATATACAATTCAATGTACGAATCTCAGCAGTAGGTATAGCTTTTGCTAAATCTCTGCCCTCACATTCCACACACTGGCGTTGCCTTTTATAGGAGTGTATGTAGGAAGATCTCTGTCCCCTTCCCTGCTTCTCCTCACTATTATCCTTCTCTTACTGTGCACACAAAAAGAGCAATTACTGTGGTTACAGATCAGACACAAACAAGTTAATACAACTTCCATTAACGAGCAAGCTCATTGTGTGTACACCCATGAAAAACTGTCTCTTCTGCTTAGGGCAATGGTGTACCAATTAACAGCCCTCTTAGGACTCATCCATTTTGCTGTCCGCTTTCTCCCAACTGACTCAGCACACATTCATGAATACTTTCATCCATGCTACCAGTCCAGCTTGAGACTGGTAAAGCGTCAGAATTTTGGTTTTGTACATGTTCTTTTAGGCTTTTATGCTTGACCACGTTTTCTAACTCAGCCTTACCAGGTCTCTGTTTTGAGCATCTCAAACATGAGACTAATAAATACCACACTGACATCCCCTTCCCCAATTTATGCTTATCCCTTGTATGCAGAATTAGTCTCACAGTAAATGCATAGGTAAGGATACCTTCAAGACAGGATTATTGCATTCCTGGATTTCTTTAGGAAATTGGGATAAGGCTTAATTATTATTACTGTTCTGGAAATTATTCCCAGCTTTTAAGTTGAATTTTATCTTGAATTCAATGTGATACAGAAATTATGATTTTATAAAATAAATGTAAATGCAGTTAATCATAATTTAAATTTGTAGTATCCTGTAATGCTCTGAGTCAGGGACCTAGACTCTAAATCCAACTCCACAGGCAAGAGCATAGTGTAGAATTATGTGATGTGGGCAAATCATGTAACTTCTGGCATATTTTTCTCAAAGAAAAAGATATAAAACACACTGTACTCACTTGTGTGTTATGATTGTTTAAATATATATTTAAATTATAAATATTTATAACATTATTTTCTATATGAAGAACTGAAAAGTTAATTAAATTATTCAAAGACACACTGTTTTCCAGTAGCAGAAACTAAACTCCTGGCCAATACTCTTTGCTTCCATTTACTTATCCTCTTTAAAATGAAGAAAATGCCACAATGTGAGGGACCCAGGACATCAAGAAATTTAGTCTTCTAATTCTCTGTCATCTTGTTAACTGTTGGCACTGCCGTATCCAAATGTTTAACATGATTAATGTTTTCATTTCCAGAATTGGATTAATATCTAAGCCACACTCTCAACAAGCCTAAATCTCAGTTATATCATGTAATCACCTACACAGTAACATACTGTGTGAGATTTGCTGTGGGTTTCCCTAAGCTCTAGATTTCATGACCTCCTTTTTGTGCCCTCCCCAGGACAATTACCTCCTCTGCACCTGTATCGTGACTTTGCTGTGGACATTGAGGTCAGTGAGTTCCGAGATGGGACAGTCTCTAGTAATGACTGTGGCCTCTGAAGTCAGGCCCCTTTACCTGTTAATCTCATTATACACAGATGGGGTCTCAGCACTCCCTCAGAGTCAATGAATTAACGCCCCAAAGCTAGAGCCTTGCAGCCAATTTAGACAGAAATAGACCTCTTTCAGAGAGGGTAGGTTCTCCCCATCCAGCAGAGCCCTCCAAATCTCACAAAATTGAAATCCACCCAGGCTGATTTCTAATGTTCCCTTTCCATCAAAAAGGAAACAGCTCTGACTATCGTGGCAGTTTGTCAGAGCTGCACTGAACTGGTTCATCTGTCGAGTCTTACTATTGTCCCGTTGATGTGTTTTCTCTGGGAAACTTACTACTTCTTACAAAATTTATTCCAAACCTATGACCCAGGGTTCTATGTTTTATATTTCATAATCTCCTTTTTATTCTTAACCAGCAGAGTGGCTGATATTTATAAACTGCCTTTTCCCACATCAACATTCTTGAAGACTTTGACACCTGGATCATTTCCTTCTCATTATTACCCAATTTTGTTATCAGCCAGGATAATATTAACGCTTGTGTGAAAGACCTGTATAAAACTCTGACCTCTCAATTTCTTGACCTCCTTTTCCCTGGGATCCTTACTTCTACTTCCTTTGTATTACTGCACCCACCACTATTCTGCAATTCTTGATCAAACATTGAAAGTTTTACCTTAATTTAGAGCTCCAAGATGGAGCAGTTCTCAGTGATGAAAATGTTTATACTTCCAATTATCAGTTATACTTATTTCACATGTTTAAGATAAATAAGAAAGAAGAGAGAAAGGGGTCAGTAAAGAAAACCAGGAATTAGAGGCTTTAATGAAGTCACCTTTCATGGTATAGTATCACTTAGACTATGCACAAATGTAAATATATTTTCAAATATATTTTATGTGAGACATTTTTGTATCTCTCTCTCTACACACTCCCACCCACACACCCCGCATTTTGCTCTGTATAATGCACACACATGTTTTGTATGCATTACAAATGGGATTATTATACTCATGGTGTGTAATCATTATACCCATGTATAACGTGCAGCCTTATTTTTCCCTCAAAAAATTGGGCAAAATGTGTGCATTATACATAGCAAAATATGGGTATGGTAGTAATATAGTAACACATAATATTAGTTTTATTTTATTAAATAATTAATATTAAACATTTATTAAATTATTTTAAAATGAAAATGGAAAAAATAAAATTTACAAAATAAAAATACAATTTTGTTAATTTTCTTACATCACAATGAATCAACCCCCACTTTGGAGACAGTACTCTACTTTTTTTGCCTGATTTTTCTTAGGTAGAATCTAATTAGAAAACTCTGGTACTGAATCAGACCACGTACAAATCTCTGTATCAGTAATCAGCCTATTGAACTCTGCTAGAGTGAGAACATAAATGCAAATCTGGATTTTGATTGTAAATATATGTTCTCCATTTTAATTGAATGCGCAAGGCCACCTATTAGTCTGCTTATGTTCTTCTAGTTAGGACTCTAGTTTTCCACGGTTAGAAATTCAATGCTTTTCTACTTTCTAAACCACAACCTTTCTATCTACTTGCTTCCTTTCTTACTAAAAATGACTTTATCTCACCTTTCAGTCTCACTAGATGATCTGTGTACTTCACAGAGTACAGTATATAGAAACCATCAAATTAACTCTCTCAGCTCTACCGTTTTATCCACAAACTGTCTGCACTCATTTTTTCCTTTTTCTTAATTAGAAAAGACTCAGTTTGCCTAGGACAGTCTCAATTTATTCATGTTGTCCCAGATTAATTCTTAATACTGCCCTTTTCCTTTATTAAAATATTAACTACACTGGAAGCTTTCCCTTGCCTACTTTTGTCTTAATATCAAAATGCATCAGTTTTGTCCGTATCTGTTAATTACACAATCCTTCCCTTGTATTTCCAAACTTCAATTCTCATCTGTTTTCTGCCATCAGTATTTGTATTTTTTCCTTTAGTTAGAATTAAACCTCTCCACTCCATAGTTTTCTTAGCAGCTTCTCTGTCTCAGCCCACATTTCTTGAAAAAATTGAGTACTTTGCTGTTTTCACTCTCCTGCTACTACTTATTACCCATTGCTGTTGGGTGTTTACTTCAAAACATTCCACTGAAACTATTTTTTGATTTCCAACAGGATCAGCCTTGAGGGTGAAGGACTTAAAGATCTCCTTCAGGGAATGTATAGAAACGTTCAGGGAATTTATATAGTGTCTGAGCTGGGGATTCAAATCCCTGAGCCCATCCTTTCCTTTCCCCACCTTGTGTAGGGGTAATAGAAACAACCAGTCAATCTCATTGTATATTAGTTTTCCCAAAATGTTTGAAAGTATCATATACACCATCCTCCAGATTCCAGCTTATCATAATGGTTAATTAAGAGTATCCAATGGTAATATTTTGCCTATCTCCGTTGTGAGATCATGCCATGGACTATAAGTGCTCTTTTTACTACTGAAAATAAGGTCATTAGAATCTCTAAATCTTACTGTACTGGAGAGTTAATTCCAGAAACCCCAGGACCAATAAAAAAAATTAATCCTTAAAATTCTGTTTTATAATCAGACTCAGTAAGAAAAACTGTTTGTCAGGGTTCCCAGAGACAGAGGGAATAGGATGCCTGTCTGTCTGTTTATCTAACTATCATCTATCTCTACATTTATCTGTCTAGAAATTTATTATAGGAAATTGACTCGCATAATTATGGAGTCTGAGAAGTTCCAAGATCTGCAACTGGCAAGCTACAGACCCTTGAGTGACGATGGTGAAGTTCCAGTCTGAGTCTGAAGCCTGAGAAGGGGAGGTGATGGTGTAAGTTCCAGTCTGAGTATGAGTGTGAGAATTTGGAGAGTCAATAGTGGAATTTTCAGTCCAAGTTAGAGTCTAAGGTCAGAGAACTGATGTCCCAGATTAAAGATAAGCAGGGAGATTAAATTCTTCCTTACTCAGTTTTCTTTTTTAATTTTTATTTTTTAGTTTTTCATTCAGAGCTTCAATGGGTTGGATGAAGTCCACTTCCATTGGGAAGGGCAATCTGCTGTACTCAGTCTACCAATTCCAATGTTAATTTTATCCAGAAACGAACATCCTCATAGACGCAGTAAAAATTTTTAACCAGATATCACACCCTGTGGTTCAGTCAAGTTGACACATAAAACTAACCATCTCAGTATTGAATTGTGTTAATGGATAACTTATACAATTCACATATATGATAAGAAAAGCAGTATCCATTCCAATATACCTACCTTCACTAAATTTTTATGTCCATTTTGAGTTTTGTCTATACTTGCATGTGTGTGTCCTTTCCTTCCTGAATTGTACTGCTGGATACCACTCAAATCCTATGCATGTAGTTTTATGTTTATATGTATTTGATTATGTTTATATGCATTCTTCGCCTTATCGTCTTGATATATCACTGATTCAAGATTGTGTGGCTAAGATGTGAAGTGAAATGAATTTACATTATGAACAGCACAAAATAGCAACAAGTTAAAATTTAATAATAGACATTCCTGTATTTTAAAGTCCTTTACATGTTCATACCTCTAGAGAAACTTCCTGGTCATCTCTTTTAAAGATCTAGTCCCCTCTTCAATTCTCAAGCCCTCTCTCAACATCATCTTCAATGCCAAGAAGATTTTTTTTGTTTCTTCTAGGAGTTTTATGGTTTCAGGTCTTTAAGTCTTTAATCTATGTTGAGTTGGTTTTGTGTGCTATGTAAAATAAGAGTCCAATCTCATTCCTTTACATGTTGATATCCAGTTCTCCCAAAACCATTTATTGAAGGCAATGCCTTTTTCCATTGTATTTTTAGCATCCTTGTTAAAATTGCCTGCCTGTATGTGCATGCATTTATTCCAGGATCTCTATTCTATTCTATGATTTATATGTGTGTTTTTATGCTCACTCCATCCTGTTTTGATTACTATACTTTTATAATTTATTTTGAAGTCATATATTGTTTTACTCATTTTTAGTTCTAACCCACTGAACTTCTTTAAGATGACTATTTAAATTCTTTGGTAATTTGTAGATCTCTACTTCTTTTTCTTTTTAAACATCAGTGTGAGAGAGAATCATTGACTGGTGGCCTCCTGCATGCCCCCAACTGGGGACTTGGCCCCCAACCCAGGTATGTGCCTCAGCCAGGAATTGAACCAGTGACCTTTCACTTTGCAGGCTCACAGTCAGTCCACTGAGCCACACCACTAAGGGCAAGGTCTCTATTTCTTTAGGGTCAATTATAGAAACTTTATTTTTTTCATGGTATCATATTTCTGTAATTCTTTGTGATTTGTGTGGCCTTGCATTGGTGTTGGCACATTTGAAGAAACAAACTACCTCCTCTAGGTTACATACAGACTCTCTTCAAGACCAGAGATTCTGGGAAGGCCATTTGGCATGGTGTGTGGTGGGCCAGCTGTCAATAACTAAGAGATGGGCAGACTCAGTTCCAGTATCAGAGGGTGAATGGGCCTGCTGCCAGAGCAGGTCTGCTATCCCAGGTCATGGCTGACTGTTGAGGGTTCATGCTTTTTTTCTTTGTTCTTAGCTACCCCTAAGTGATCTAGACCTGTGGATTCTCTCAGTGTTTTGGGTAAAGTGTCACAGAAGCAATTCTGTGAAAGGTTGGAGAAGTCAGATGCTCATTTTATTTTCTATTTTCCCCCGCAGAAGCTCATGGTCTGAAGGTTCTTTCTCAGAGTTATGCTGTGTTGGCTTAGGAGAAGAATGATACAGAAAAATCAGTGCTGCTTTTCTTATAATTTTCTTTTTTTAACCTATTTATTTATTATTTATTTTTCTTTCTTTTTCAAAAGAAATTTATTGTATTTTTTCCATTGCAATTTAACCCTCTTAGAGTCTTTTTCCCCCTTCAATCACCACACTGTTTATATGTCCATGAATGTTCCTCCTTTTTTCTCAATCCCACCAACCACTAACCTCCCCTACCAATAGCTGTCATCCTGCTCTCTATCTATGAATCTGTCACCATTTTCCTTGCTAGTTCAGTTTGTTCATTAGATTTCACATATGAGTGAACTTACAGGGTATTTGCCTTTCTCTGACTGGCTTATTTCACTTAGCATAATGTTCTTCAGCCCATCCATGCTGTCACAAAGGGTAAAATTTTCTTTTTTTTATGGCCAAACAGTATTCCATTGTGTAAAGGTCCCACAGTTGTTTTATCCACTCTACTGATGGACATTCAGGCTGCTTCCTTATCTTGACAATTGTTAATAATGCTGCAATGAATATAGGGTGTTTCTGCTCTTTCAGATTTGAGTTTCAGATTTATTCAGATCAATTTTCAGAAGTGGGGTCTCTGGGTCAGAAGGTAGATTCATTTATAATTTTGGCGGTTTCTCCATACTGCTCTCCACAGTGGCTACACTAGTCTGCATTCACCCCACCAGTGCAAAGCCTTCCCTTTTCTCCACATCCTCACCGGCAATTGCTGTTTGTTGATTTGCTGACGATAGCCATCCTGACAGGTGTGAGCTGATATCTCATTGTGGTTCTAATTTGCATTTCTCTGATTATTAATGATGTTGAGCATCTTCTCATATGTCTACTGGCCATCTGTTTGTCCTCTTTGGAGAAGTGTCTATTCAGGTCCATTGCCCAGTTTTAGTTGGATTGTTTATTTTTTTGGTGTTGGCTTTGTAAGTTCTTTATAAAATTTGGATATTAACTCCTTATCAGATATATTGGTGAATACTTTCTCCCTTTCCATGGATTGTCTTTTTCTTTTGTTGATGGTCATGTTTGCTCTGAAAAAACTTCTTAGTTTGATGTAGTCCCATTCATTTATTTTTTCATCTGTTACCAGTGCCTGGGAAGATATATCAGATAAAATATTGCTATGAGCAATGCCCGAGATTTTAATGCCTATGTTTTGTTCTAAAAATTTTATGGTTGGGGATCTAATATTTAAGATTTTAATCCATTTTGAATTTATTCTTGTGTGTGGTGTATGAAGGTGGTCTTAGCTTCATTTTTCTGTACATATCTGCCCAATTTTCCCAACACCATTTTGTTGTTTAAATTATCTTTAGCCCATTACATATGCTTGCTTCCTCTGTCAAATATTAATAGACTATAAAATTGTGGTTTCATTTCTGGGCTCTCTATTCTGTTCCATTGATCTATGTGTCTGTTTTTATACCAGTGCCATGCTGTTTTGATCACTACAACCTTATAGTATAGTTTGATATAAGGTAGTATGATTCCTCCAACTTTGTACTTCTTTCTCAGGATTGCTGTTGCTATGTAGGGCCATTTGTGGTTCCATATGAATTTTTGAAACATTTGTTCTAGTTCTGTGAAAAATGTCGTTGGCATCTTGATAGAAAATGAACTGAATTTATAGATTGCTTTAGGTAGTCTGGCCATTTTAATGATGCTAATTTTTTCTGACCATGAAGATGGTATGTGCTTCCAGTTATTTGTATCTTCTTCAATATCTTTCTTTGGTGTCTTATAATTTTCCAAGTACAGGTCTTTTACATCCTTGGAGTTAGATTTACTCCTTGGTATTTTATTATTTTTGAAATAATTGTGAATGAGATTATAAACTTAATTTCCCTCTCTATTAGTTCATTATTGGCATATAAAAATGCAGCTGATTTCTGTATATTAATTTTGTATCCTGCTACTTTGCTAAATTCACAGATCAGTTCTAGTAGTTTCTTGGTGGAATCTTTGGGGTTTTCTATGTATCATGTCACCTGCAAATAAAGAGAATTTTACTTCTTCCTTTCCAATTTAGAAGCCTTTTATTTTTTCTTCTTGTCTGATTGTTATGGCTAGGACTCCCAGTATTATGCTGAATAAGAAAGGTGAAAGCAGACATCCCTTTCTTGTCTTGATCTTAAGGGGAACACTTGTGGTTTATGACCATAAAGTATAATGCTGGGAGTGGGTTTGTCATATATGGCCTTTATTATGTTTAGGTATGTTCTCTGTATTCCCACATTGCTGAGAGTTTTTATCATAAATTTGTGCTGGATTTTAGCAAATGCTTTTCTTCATCTATTGATATGATCATGTGGTTTTTACTGATCATGTGGTTTTTCTCCTTCATTTTTTTACTGATTTGTGGATGTTATGCCACCACTGCATACTCAGAAAATCCCACTAGATCATGGTGTATGATCTTTTAGATGTATTGTTAGGTTCAGTTTGCTAATGTTTTGTTGACTATTTTAACATCTATGATCATTAGTGATGTTGGCCTGTAAATTTATTTTTTGTGGTGTTTTTATATAGTTTTGGAATTATAATAATGCTGGCCTTGTGAAAAGAGCTTGGAGGCTTTCCCTCCTCTTAAATGTTTTGAAATAGTTTGAGAAGGAGAGTTGTCAGTTCTTCCTGGAATATTTGTAAAGTTCACCTGTGAAGTCATCTGGTCCAGAGCTTTTGATTATTGGCAGATTTCTTATATATATATTACATATGTATATATGATTAATTATGCTATTACAGCTGTCCCATTTTCTCTCCTTTATTCTCCTCCACCCTTCACACCTCCTCCCACCTGCATTCCTCCCCCTTCTTAGTTCATGTCCATGGGTCACACATATAAGTTCTTTGGCTTCTACATTTCCTATGCTGTTCTTAACCCCCCCCCCCGTCTATTTCCTACCTGCCATTTATGCTACTTATTCCCTGTACCTTTTCCCATATTCCCTCTCCCCTTCCCTGCTGATAACCCTCCATGTGATCTCTATTTCTGAGATTCTGTTTCTGTTCTAGTTGTTTGCTTACTTCCTTTTTTCAGATTTGTTTGTTGATAGTTGTAAGTTTGATGTCATCTTACTGTTCACAGTTTTTTATCTTCTTTTTCTTAGATAAGTCCCTTTACCATTTAATATAATAAGGGCTTGGTGATGATGAACTCCTTTAACTTTACCTTATCTGGGAAGCACTTTATCTGCCCTTCCATTCTAAATGATAGCTTCACTGGATAGTGTAACCTTGGATGCAGGTCCTTGCCTTTCATAACTTTGAATGCTTCTTTCCAGCCCCTGCTTGCCTCCAAGGTTTCTTTTGAGAAATCAGCTGATAGTCTTATGGAAACTCCTTTGTAGGCAACTGTCTCCTGTTCTCTTGCTGCTTTTAAGATTCTCTCCTTATCTTTCATTAGGGTAATGTAATTATGATGTGCCTTGGCGTGTTCCTCCTTGGGTCCAATTTCTTTGGGACTCTCTGAGCTTCCTGGACTTCCTGGAAGTCTATTTCCTTTGCCAGATTGGAAAAGTTCTCCTTCATTATTTGTTTAAATAAGTTTTCAGTTGCTTGTTCTTCCTCTTTTCCTTCTGTCATCCCTATGATTCAGATGTTGGAACGTTTGAAGTTGTCCTGGATGTTCCTAAGCCTCTCCTCAATTTTTTGGATTCTTGCTTCTTCATTCTGTTCTGGTTGAACATTTATTTCTTCCTTCTGGTCCACATTATTGATTTGAGTCCCGGTTTCCTTCCCATCACTGTTGGTTCCCTATAAATTTTCCTGTATTTTACATTTCATAGCCCTCACTTTTTCCTTAATTTTGAGACCATACTCAACCAATTCTGTGAGCATCCTAATTACCAGTGTTTTAAACTGTGCATCTGATAGGTTGGCTATCTCTATGTCGCTTTGTTGTATTTTTTTCTGGAGCTTTGATCTTTCATTTCAGCCATTTTATTTGTTTGTTTGTTTGTTTTGTTTTGGTGTGCCTGTTATATAGTAAAGGTCAGAGCCTTAAATATTCACCAGGTTGGGGCATCCCACACCACTGGGTTGTGCTTTATGTGGGGGAGAGGTCCAAGAGGGAACAGTGTTGCTTGTTCAGTTCCCAGCTGGCTTTCAGTCACTTCGACAGCTACCCACAAACAAATTGAGCCCTTCTATTGCTGATTCATTGGTGGGTGGTTTTGTGTACATTCTAGAACCCTGTGGCTCTCTCCAATGTACTTTCTTGTGAGGCTGGGAGTTTCTCCCACTGCCTCAACCCCCACAGATTTTTTCAGCCAGAGGTTTTGAGGCTTTATTTCCTCACATGGGAGCCCAGAGTTGTGTGGTCTGTTTCGCACCCCAGTTGTTCCTCCCGTATTATCCACACACAAATGTGGGACTGTCTGCTCCACCAGCTTCCACCTTTCCCTCCCTGGTCATCCAGCAGCCTCCTTGCCTTGAGTCCTCTCTGTCTGGCTGCCCATCTCTGCCCCTTCTACCAGTTTGGATGAATGTTTCTTCTTTAACTCCTTGGTTTCCAGACTTCCATACAGTTTGATTTTCTGGCAGTTCTTGTGTTTTTCATTTTTAAATTTGTTGTTGTTCTTGTGGTTTTGTGAGGAGGCACAGTGTATCTACCTACACCTCTATCTTGGCCAGAAGTCCCAGTTTTCTTAGTTATTGCTTCAATTTTACTAGGAATGATCTGTCTAGTCAGATTCTCTGAATCTTCCTGATTTAATTTTGGAAGATTGTATGTTTCTAAGAATTTATCTGTTTCATCCAGGTTGTCCACTTTGTTGACACTTAGTTTTTAATGATATTTTCTTATAATGCTTTGTATTTCTTTGGTGTAAATTGTTATCTCTCCTCTCTCACTTCTGATTTTATTTATTTGTGCCCTTTTGCTCTTTTTCTTGATGAGTCTGGTTAAAGATTTGACAATATTTTTTATCCTTTCAAAGAACCAACTCTTGTATTCATTGATTTTTTTGTATCATTTTTAGTTTATTTCTGCTCTGGTATTTATATTTCCTTCTTTCTACTCACTTTTAGGCTTTGTTTGTTGTTGTTGATTTTTTTTTTCAGTTTCCTTAAATGTAAAGTTAGATTGTTCATTTGAGGTTTTTCTTCTTTTATTGGTCAGTGGATAAGCCTGTAATGCTATGACTTTCATGCTTAGGATCGTTTTTCCTGCATCCCACAGATTTTGGATTGTTGTGTTCTCATTTACATTTGTTTCAAGTTATCTTTTGATTTCTTCCTTGATCTCATTCTTGACCCACTCATTGTTCAATACCATGTTATTTAGCTTCCATGTTTGCACGTATTTTTCAGTGTTATTCTTGTGATTGATTTCTAGTTAGTATTGTGGTCAGAGAAGATGCTTGATATGATTTCAACCTTCTTAAATTTATTGAAATTTGTTTTGTGTCCTGACATTTTTACTAGGAGTGATCTGGCCTCCTGGAGGAATTGGTCTATCCTAGAAAACTTTCCATGTGTACTTGAAAAGTATATGTATTCTCCTGCTTTGGAGTTAAATACTCTGAAGAAACCAATTAAATCCATTTGATCTAGTGTCTTTAAGGCCATTGTTTCTTTGTTGATTTTCTGTTAGATTGTCCATTTATCATTATGCAATGTCCTTCTGTGTCTATTACTATATGACCTTGGTTTTAAAGTCTATTTTGTTGGGTATTAGTATTTCTACCCCAGCTTTTTTTCCCCATTTGCACAAATATCTTTTTCCATCCCTTTACTTTTAGTCTGTGTGTATCTTTCAATCTGAGTGGCTCTCTTAGAGACACATATATATGAGTCTTGATTTTTATCCATTCAGCTACTCTGTGGCTTTTGGTTGTAGCATTTAAGCCACTTACATTTAAGGTGATTTTTGATAGATATATATTTATTGCCATTTTATTTTTAAACTTTTTTTCTCTTCTTCTTCTTCTTCTTCTTCTTCTTCTTCTTCTTCTTCTTCTTCTTCTTCTTCTTCTTCTTCTTCTTCTTTTTCTTCTTCTTCTCCTCCTCCTCCTCCTCCTCCTTCTCCTTCTCCTTCTCCTTCTCCTCCTTCTCCTTCTCCTTCTCCTTCTCCTCCTCCTCTGCATCCCCATCCCTCTCCTCTTCCTCCTGGTAAGCCCTTTAACATTTGTTGCAATACTGCTTTGGTGTTAACAAACTCCTTTACATTTTTCTTGTCTGGGTTGCTCTTTATATCTCCTGCAATTTTAAATGACAGCCTTGCTGGGTAAAGTAGCCTTGGTTGTAGGACCTTATTTTACATCACCTTGAATATTTCATGCCACTCCCTTCTTGTTTATAATGTTTTTGTTGAAAAATCACATGACAGTCTAATTGCAGCTCCCTTGTAGGTAACTACTTGCTTTTCTCTTGGGACTTTTATGATTTTCTCCTTGTCTTTAAGCTTTTCCATTTTAATTGTGATGTGTCTTGGTGTAGGTCTCTTTGGGTCCATCTTGTTTGGGACTCTCTGCACTTTCCAGACTTGTGTGTCTTTTTCTTTAACCAGACTAGGGAAGTTTTCAGTCATTTTTTCTTCAGATTGGTTCTTGATCCCTTGTTCACTCTTTTCTCCTTCTGGTATTCCCATTATGCTGATATTGTTATACTTTGTGTTGTCCCAAATGTTTCTTAAATTCTCCTTATTTTTTTAATTCCTTTTTTCTTTTTGCTCCTCCGATTGCATGTTTTTTTCTACCTTGTCTTCCAAACTGCTGATTTGATACTCTGTTTCATCTGACCTACTGTTTATTCTTTCCTATGTATTATTTATTTCAGATATTGCTTTCTTTATTTTCAACTGTTCTGGACCTTTTTTATTGCTTCTATGCATTTTTTTTCATGCCATTGAGTATCCTTACAATCATTTCTCTAAACTCTGTATCTGATAAATTGCTTGTTTCCCTTTCATTTATTTCTTATTTTGGAGATTTCTCCTATTCTTTTATTTGGAGTCTGTTTCATTATCTTCCCATTTTGGCTGCCTCTTTGTGTTTGTGTCTAATTATTGGGTGGGTCTGCAAAAACTCTGGTGCAGGCCTGTCTCATTGTTGCCTGTGACTGGCCCAGGGCAACATGTTCAGAGTTTTTATTAATCCACATCTTATGGCTCCCTTTGCTGGGCCTGGGTACGTGAAGAAAGAACCAGGCTTTGTACCAAGACCAGCAAGTCTCACAGCTCCCAGAGATCTGCCTTATTTGTAAAACTTAATCAATAATATAGCTTTATAATGCACTCAGCAGCCCAGCATAAGCTACACAAGGTGGAGGACAGTAGCTCCTGCAGGCAGGGCTGTTGCTTCTCCTCAGTGTGATGTCATTTGTAGGGGAGTGCTGTTGCCTGAGAAAGACAGCTTTTACAGAATGGAGAATGGCTCAGTGCAGAGATTGTGGTGGATGTTCCTTCAGTTTTCTCCACAGAGCTGCTAGTCCCAGACCCTCCTCATGTGTCTCTGGTTCACTCTGTCCTCCCTCTGCCAGAGCCCAGGGTAAGTGGCTGTAAATGAAATTTTGTACATTGGCCTTATAAGAGTCTCTCTGCCTCTCCGCTATCTCTGCCTGGAAGACAAACACTACTGTTATTCAGAAATGGATGTTATCTGGGTTCCTTTCCTGGCTCATGCTATAGGCTGGGGAGCCCAGCTGCTGGACTATACCTCTGGAACTTCAGCTGCCACCCATGGGAGCCCAGCTGGAATTCTTGTGCCTCTTCCATACTTCCTAACAGTCACATTGTGATGAAGTGTTTTATTCTTTCTGTCCTTGGGTATAACGCTTCTCTCCAGCTAGTGTTCAATTGGTTATTCAGGATGATTTCTCTACAATTTATTAGTAATTCCATATTACTGAATATCTAACAGGAGGTTTGTGCAGGTTTCACTTTCTCCTCTGCCATTTTGGATCTCTATTGTAGTTTTTAATGCAGGTTTTCTCCTTTCTGTGCTCCTCCAATGTGCGGACCTCAATACATCACCTGTATTGGAACTTTTATGAAGGCATTTTTGTCCATGGATGGTTGGTAAATTGGTGTTTCTGTGAGTGACTGAGGGATAGAATTTGCAGTTCATTATCTTGCTGACATCACTGTATGTGGTCAACTTAATATATATTAATCAGAGATTACTATTTGATCAACTAAAACACTGATCATTAATATCAGTTTAATTAGACTCGTTTCCTATTATAAGTAGAGCCATAATGAAGACTCATTTTGTAAATTAATAGCCATTTAAACATAAGTAAAATTTAATTGTTTGATATATATGTATTTGTTTTTACAATGTAGTATTAAAGCTATTTTAAACCTGAATTTCAAGCAACTCTACTCATTTTTAAATATTTGCTGTTTCTTGACATACTACTTTTTTTCCTTTTCTTTTTTTCGCTATCTACTCACATCCTTGTTTGAAGTTAAACATCTAAAACTTTGAACTTACCCAAAGGATAATGGGTTAATTAACAACATAGATTTACATTCCTTCTTGATTGTGTAAAATTTTTATTTTACCTGGCTTACATCAGGGGTAAGATGTTTATGTTCATCTATGTTAATTGTTGACCTTTTTCTTGATTAACTAAGCCTGTAACCAATTACAGTTGGAGATATATTTTATGTTCACCTAACATAGATACTTAATCTTAAAACAGAAATTAGTGCCTTGTGTAGGTAGCAAAAAAAAAAAACAGGAACAAAAAGGAGAGATTTTCAACAAACATCTCTTCCATGTGAAAGTTATTGTTTTGGTATTATAATTTACTGTATAATAAAATTATGAGAATTTTGAGAAAGAGCCAAATGAATAAAAATTAGCATTGATTAAGTGATACAGGCATATGCTTTTTCTGTTGACACTATTTCAGAAGTCTCCCGTTTTCCCTCTCTCCCAGTTCTCCTCCAATGCCCCTCTCCCCCATCACCTTCACCACATTGTTGTCTGTGTCCATGGGCTATGCATATATTCATATATTCATATGTGTTCTTGGGCTAATCTCTTCCCCCAACCCACTCTCCTCTGAGATCTGATTCATCTAATTACCGAACATCCAATTCCAAGATTGTGAAAATATAGAATTGTCAGAGTTTAGGAGAGAATATTTTCAATATATTTAATACTACAAAGTTCCAATTGTAAGCATTGGGTTTAGTTCTTGACTTCATCGTTCAGAGAGTATATACATATGGTGGAGCTTGTTTGGACAACAATGACATGGATTGCTGGGATCTTAAACCATGCCATGTAACTAATTATTGGAGTAATTAGGGGTATTCAACTTGGAGAAAAGCCAACCAGAAATGAAACAAATAAACTTAAAAATAGTATGCAAATATTTGAGAGAATATTATATTAAAGATCAGTTAGGATTTTTGTAAGGCTTTCACAGTGTAGGAGGTAGGTGAGAACCTATTCATTTTACTTTAACATAAAGAAATCTTGTATTTAGAACCACTTAAAAAAAAATAATGTTTCTTTGATAAGGATGTATTTCTTATCACTAGAAATGATCAAAGGACACTAAACTGTCATTGAGTTGTGAGATTAAAGAAGTAGATTAGGAGACCTAATAGATACTCAAAATAACACTGTAATTAGATGAACACTATTAATATTGTCTCTAAATTTGATTATTTCAGAATACATGGTATGTTTATAGAAGCTAATTTAAAAAGGGATAAAACATCCAAAACCATGAAATATTCAGATAAATTTATCAAAATAGGCACTAGCCATATACACTGACAATTGCAAAATAATGCTGAAAGAAATGAAAGGGGACCTAAGTCAATGGTGAGATATATGCCAAGTTCATGTATCAGGAAATTCAATGTTTTAAGTTGTTACTTTTCTCCCAAGTTATTTATTGATTCAATGCAATTCAAATAAATATGCCAATAGATATATTTTGGTAGAAATTGACAAGCTGACTTTAAAATATATATGAAAATACAATTTATTGGGTTGGCCAAAAAGTTAAGTTAGCTTTTTTTTCATTCTGTGGCTCTAGAGGTGTTTAGTTGTCTTTAATCTCATTCAAAACAATTTTGTTAGGTTGTGTTGTGACTGCTGTCATATCACTGTGCATTTTAAAAACCACCAAATTGGTGAATTTTTGTGCAGCCATGTTAATATTGAAGATGGAAGAAGATACATAACATTTTTGGCATATTATGCTTTATTATTTCATGAAAGGTAAAAACACAATTGAATGCAAAAAAATAAAGATTTGTGCAGTATAAAGAGAAGGTGCTGTGACTGACTAAATGTGTCAAAAGTGGTTTGTGAAGTTTCTTGGTACTATTGACATTTTGGCCAAATAATTCCTTGTTGTGGGACTGTCTTTTGCATTGGGAGATGTTTAGCAGTACCCTTGACCTCTACCCACTAGAAGCCAATAGCAGGAGATAGCCAACAGACTCAAAATATCCAAATAGATAAAGTTATTGCTGAAAATAAAAAATGTGTCTTTTATTTTATAGAAAAAACTAAATGGACTTTTTGGCTTACCTAATAAAATGGTTAAAGCAGTTTTATTTTGTTTAAAATAAGAACAAAGCTGGTGGACTTGCACTACCATGATTTTAAAACTTTATACAGATATATTATTTACAATAAATTCATATAGAGAGATGTGGATACATAATATAGATATATAAAGTATCACAGAAAGAAAAACAAATTAATATAATGGGGAAATGGGCAAAATTAAAGTACTGGAACAGACATTTTACAAAAGAAGATATATGAATGGCAAGTAAGTATTGAAAGTAGGCTCAGTATCATTCATTACTAGGAAAATCCAAGTTCAAATCACAATTAAATAAAATTCCTTACTTAAAATATTGGCTAAAATTAAAAGACATTACTACAAATAAGAACAAGTATGTGGAGCAACTTGAATACATACATTAAAGGTGAGAATGTAAAATGGTAGAGCCACTTTGCATAATGATTTTGCAGTTTCTGATAAATGTAAATGTAAATCTATTATATTCCCCAATAATTTCACTTTTATCAAAGAGATGCAAAACATCTGCCTATAAAAATATTTGTACAGGAATATTCATAGTAGCTTTATTTATAAGAGTCAGGAACTGAAAAAAATACTTATTAGCAGGTGAATTAAGAAACATATTTTTATAAACTCATACATTGGAATGCTAGTAAATAATAAAAAGAAACAAACAACTGATATAAGCAATAGCATGGATGGATGTAAAAATATTCTGTAGGAAATTGCCAGATACAAATATAGTTATACTGTATTAATTTATTTATATAAAATGTTAACAGAAAGCAAATCCATAATTTCCAGGGACTGAGATGGTTTATGTCTGAATTTCTAGGGTGTTTACACAGGTGTATATATTATCCAAATTCATTACTTGTATGCTCATGAAGAATGTATTCTGTTTCAGTAAATTATATCTCAAAGTTTATTTTTAAAATAGTGAAAAAAGTGTACATAGTATAATTATTGTAATGTAAAAAGCTAATTATTATAGGAACATTTTGAGTGATTATTTTAAGAACAAACACAATAAAAACATTGTCCAAAAGACTATTGAAGGATCTAAAGTCCCTAAAAAAAGAAGATACTTGAAGAATGAAAAAAGTATAAAAAAGAAGGTTGAAAAGGAAAGATAGAAATATTTATACTAATTGATACTTTTTCATGTAAGTGATAACTAAATATGCTATGCAAATATGAAATATGATTGTAAGCACAAATGGTAACATTCTGCTAGTTTTCAGGAAATGGTATTTTTCTAAGTAATGTAATTTAACACAGGCTTGAAAGTACATTCCCCTGCTTCATCATTCCAGACTGTCTTTTCAATAAGATATGTGGTATTAATTACAGGATGGTAATGTGGAAGGCACAAGTTTATTTCATATGAAAGAAATTGCATAAAATATTTGTATGACTATCATCATTATGATAACATCTCCAAGATACTTGTCCAGCCTGGGAAAATCATTCAAATTTTATCAGTTGCAGCGGGTTAAGTCAAAGAGTTTGCTGTTATCACGTTAAGAATAATAGTATTTTTCATTAATATGAGTAAGGAAAGTAAGAGGCACCTGCTGATATTTTTAAAAATATTCATATGTTACACATATATACAGAAGTGTGTATGTGTATAGTAGGTCCTCATTATTACATATTATACATATGTAACTATATATGTACGAGGTCTGTCCAAAATGTATCCATCCATGTAATATGAAAAATAGAGACATTGTTGAAGAAGATACAAGATACAAGAAACATTGTACATAGCACAATGAGGCCTCAGTCCCGTTCAAAGTAGGCACCTTGGGACCTCACACAGTTCTCCCAATCTCCATTGGCTGCCTTGTTGTATTTTCCTGAATCTCACTGATGGTCTGAAATCTCTTCCCTTTCAAAGGTGATTTTAGTTTTCAGAAAAGCCAAAAGTCACAGGGCGCCAAGTCTGGGCTCGAGGGGGCAGAGTCACATGGGTGATTTAATGTTTTGACAAAAGACTCTGCATGAGACATGATGCACGAGTGGCATGATATTGTGATGAAGCTGCCAATCACCAGTTGCCTATAGCTGTGGCCTTCTAAATGATCTGAATAGTTTCTGTGGAGGAATGTTCAAGCTTAACACAAAATTTAATATAGATTAATTGCTCTACTCACTCACTCATTCTGAATGCAATGACCATACAGTACAAATGCTCACTCAGTGTAGCTCACAGTATATGTGCTACCACCCTGACTAGTATGGTGTGCCACCATACTGACTAGTACCACCATACTGACTAGTACCACCATACTGACTAGTATAGTGAAGTCATCATTGTTTACACTTGCAAATTCTGGTCCAATCTCCTTGGCTGCTAGGTTACGTGGATGTCATGCAAACTATTCTTATTATATTAATAATGGCTTGGCTGTTTCCAGATGGACCTTGTATGTATACACAGTAGATCTTCATTATTTAGGTCCCATATTTAGAAATTCATTTACTTGATAAAATTTATTTGCAAACACTGCATTGGCAGTAATCAACATATCCAACATCAGTCAGCCATGCTATAATAAGATGTACTAACAATAGTTTTCTTACATTATGATATTCAAAAGTGCTTTCTTTATTATTAAAAAATATGTAAGAGTGTCATGATCATCACTATCATTTTTTGCTATAATAAAAATATATCTTTTATTTAGCAGCGTGGAAGTTTAAATGTTCTATAGTCATAAAACTTTATTTCTTTAATACAGTAAAGTTTATTTTAAAAAAGTTTTTATTGAATTTTTTGGGTAACATTGGTTAATAAAATTACATAGGTCTGGGTGTATAATTCTATAATACATCATCTGTATACTTTTTAAAGTATTTTATTTATTTATTTTTAGAGAGAGGGGAAGGGAGAGAGAGAGGAAAAGAAACATCAATATATGGTTGCCTCTTTCATGCCCCCCACTGGGGACCTGGCATGCAACCCAGGCATGTTCTCTGAGTGGGAATCAAACTGGGTACCCTTTGGTATTCAGGCCAGTTCTCAGTCCACTGAGCCACACCAGCCAAGGCATTCACCTGTATATTGTACTATCTGTTCAATAGCTAAAGTCAAGTCTCCTTCCATCACTATTTACCCTTATTTACCCTCTTACATGTTCTTCTATCCCCTTTCCCTTTGATAATGACCATATTGTTGTCTATGAGGCTGATTTTTTTTCTTAATCCCTTCAGCTTTTTCACCCAGCTCTCCAATGTCTCTTTCTATTAACAGCTGTCAGTCTATTCTCTGTATCTATGAGTCTGTTTCTATCTGTTTGTTAGTTTATTTTGTTCATTTGATCCCACATATAAATGAAATCATATGGTATTTATTTGTCTTTCTCTGATTGACTAATTTCACTTAGCATAATACTCTGCAGGTCCATCCATGCTGTCACAAAAGGTAAGATTATCTTCTTTTTTATAACCGAGTAGCATTCCAGTGTGTGAATGTACTACAGCTTTTTTATCCACTCATGTACTGATGGGCACTTGAGGTGCTTCCAAATCTTGGCTATTCTACACAATGCTGTAATGAACACAGCGGTGTATATGCTCTTCCCAAACAGTGTTTCAGGTTTCTTCAGATATATTCCAAGAAGTAGAACTGCTGGGTCATAAGGCAGTTCCTTTTTTTCATTTTTTTGAGGTAAATCTGTACTACTTTCCACAGTGGTTGCACCAATCGGCACTCCCACCAACAGTGCAGGAGGGTTCCTTTTTTTTTCAAATCCTCACCAACATTTGTTTGTTGATTTATTGATGATGGCCATTGTGACATGTGTGAGGTGGTGTCTCATTGTAGTTTTAATTTGCATTTCATTTCTGGTTAATGATGTTGAGCATCTTTTCATACGTCTATTTCCTATCTGTATGTCATCTTTGAAAAAGTGTCTATTCAGGTCCTTTGCCCATTTTTCTAGTTGGATTGTTTGTTTATTTGGTGTTGAGTTGTATACGTTCTTTATAAATATTGGTTTAACACCTTACCAGATGTGTCATTGATAAATATGTTCTCCTACTCAGTGTATTGTCTTTTGGTTTTGTTGATGACTTCCTTTGTTGTACAAAAACTTATTAGTTTGATGTAGTCCCATTTGTTTATTTTTTGTTTTATTTAGCTTGCCTGTGGAGATATATTGAAGAAAAATTGCTATGAGAAATGTCTGAGAGTTTACTGTTTTTTTCCTAAGATTCTTATAGTTTTCAGTATTACATTTAAGTCTTTAATCTATTTCATGTTTATTCTTGTGTGTGGTGTAAGATGGTAGTCTAATTTCATTTTTTGCACCTATTTGTCCAATTTTATCAATACCATTATTAAATAAACTATCTTTTCCTCATTGTATGTTTTTGCTTCATTGTATATTAATTGATCATAAAGGCCTGGGGTCATTTCTTGGCTCTCTGTTTATTGATCTATATGTCTGTTTTTATGCCAGTACCATGCTGTTTTGATTATTACTATGGCCTTATGGTATCGTTTGACATCAGGTATTGTGATCTCTCTAATATTGATTTGCCTTTTTTCCCCGTTAACATGGCTGAGGCATCCCAGGGTCTCCCATGGTTCCATATAAATTTGTGGAATATTTGTTCTAGTTCTGTATAGAAATTGTGCTGAATCTATATAGATTGCTTTGGGTAGTATGGGCATTTTAATTGTTAATTCTTCCTATCCATATTCATAGTATATGCTTTCATTTATTTGTATCTTCTTCAGTTTCTTTATTGTCATAATTTTCTCAGTACTAATCTTTTACATTCTTGGTTAGATTTATTCCTATCTATTTTTTTGAAGCATTTTGAATGGGATTGTTTTCTTAGTTTCCCTTTCTGAGTCCATTAAGGTATATAAAAATGTAACTGATTTCTGGACCTTTATTTTGTATCCTGCTACTTTACCAAATTCACTTATCAGCTCTAGTAGTTTTCAGTGGAATCTTTAGGTTTCTTTATATACAATACCATACCCTCTTTAAATAATTACAGTTTTACTTCTTCCTTTCTAATTTGGATGCCTTTTTATTTCTTCTTGTCTGACTGCTTTGGCTATTATTTTGAATAAGAATAAGAGTGGTGAAAACAGACATCCCTATTTTGTTCCTGATCTTAAGGGAAATGCTTAATAAAAACCTCCTCTAAGATAGCCAGTGCCAGGGCTCTAGTCCTGATCACCAGTCCTCTATCTCCTAAATAAATATTTTATTTGAAATAAATTACTAATACCTTAGTGTTCTTATTTGAAAAATAGGGAATATAAGATTATGCAAACAGCTCAAGGTGTGGGCATTTTATGCCAAATGTATGTTGCCCTAAGATACTCTCTAAGAACTAGTAAATTGTTATAGATACACACACATATATTTATAAAATTGGTTTACCTATAAAAAATTGGTTAACATGTATACATACATATATATATTTCTGTTTAGTTTACAGATAACAATATTCTATTATCTCTAGTTTTGATAATATTTTGCATGTAATAAATACATCTTTCAGCTTAAAAATCTTTCTAAGTAGTACTGAAGTGGTTTGTATCTTTTCTCTTTGAATCTCTAGTACCCAAGACTGTATGTAGGATATGCCATTTTGTTAAATGTTGCTGTTTGAAAAAAATTAAAATATGCACTGTAGTACATTAGATTATTCCTGGAGTTGGATGCAGAAAAACTGGGTTTAAGTGCTCACTTTGTTGCTTATTAACTCAATGATTTTGGAAAGGATCTTAAACTCTCTGAATATTTATGGTCTTCAATCTTTATTTCTAAATTAGTGGTGCAAATTTAACAAAAAAACATTGGTTATTTTGTCTTAAAATATACTCACACACAACAGCATAAAATTTAAAGAGGCTCATTCACCAACAGAAGCCCAATCATTAACTTATTTTGCATAAAATATCTTTATCTACACGCTAAATATATTTTGAGCACCTACTGTGTGGCCAGAACTCTGATAGGGGTTGGGTTAGAGCCAGGAATAAAAATGACATTCTCTATGTTTTTATGTTTATAATCTGTGTGGGATAAATAATGAATAGTAACTAATGAATAAGAATTAACCACTAGTAACTAATGAGAAAGAGTTGCTATGAGGGGAAGGAACATCGTTCTCTGAGAGTACTGAAAAGTAGAGGCTTAGGAAAGATTTCACTGAAAATATATAATGTAACCAAAATTTTAGGAATGAGTAAAAGTTAGTAGGCACTGGTGAGAGTGGGGAAAGCATAATCTAGAAAGAAAATAACATTTGCAAAGCCCCTGTGGCAAGAGAGCATGGTCTGCAAGACAAAATTTTACCAGGCTGCTTTCCTGGAGATCAGAATACAAAGACAGAGATGAGGATGGAGACGTAAGTGTGTCCTTGTATGGTGCATCAGGATTTTCGTGTCTGTCCTAAGAGAACTAGAAAATACGTCTCTAAAGTTCTTCCACAAACCAACTTTACATAGTAAATTAGATTTAAAATATTAATGGAGCCCTGGGACACTCAGAAAATCTTATGTGTTGTTTCATTATAAAATATTTTCTATGCTGTTTTCAACAGCTTTCATGATAGTAATAATTACAAATCAATTTATCTGAATGTACATATAATATTTTATGAGTTTTTGCAGATTTTAAAGTAAGAAGAAAACAATTTACTCTCTAGAATAGTTATTTTCAAACTAGTAACTAAGAGAAAATAAATTAGTAATCTAAAAAAACTTTTAGAATACAAATTTGGGTCAGAATTCCCCTCTTCCACCACTTCCTGCTTATTATGTAGCTGTGATTCTCTTTCCATAAATCCATTAGAGAAATGCATACAAATATTGTCATAACATAAAAATATTCAATAAGTAAAGAACCACATATTTATTTACTCTCCCTCAGACAGCCCTCTTAGTTTATTGTAACATTTTTCCTAACCCATTACACCAATTAATTTGTCAGCATTTAAATAAATCTCTTGCTAATTATGTCTTGCATATACCTATATCTATCAATTTATCTTTTATCTCTCTACCTTGACTATCCAAAACATTGTTAAAATGCTAGTCATTTGCAAATTTAAACTGTAAAATTTACAACTGATGCATGGTTTCAGGAAGGCCAAGGAAAGTATTCTGACGTCTCAGACAAAATATTATCAAATAAATACTATGATAGCAGTTTACAGTTATTGAGAACTTACTATGTAGTAATAATGTTCTAAGATATATAACTATTTAGTCCTCACAATAAATCTATTAAGGAGAGACTTAAACTATTCTTATTTTTAGATGGAAAAAAGAATTTACACAGAGGTTAGTAATTTGTCCCTGTAATTTAGGTCAAAGGTAAATGATCTAGGTGTCAAATGCAGCCAATTGAATTAAATCACAGAGCACTGTGCTGTCTCTTGTACCGACAAAATTCAACTAGTTTAAAATAAAGTACAAGGACATTGACATGATTCGTGTTTCAAAGAGAATGATTTGAATATCAAAGGATTAGGAGAATCTATTGGAAAAATTGATAATTTTTATAATGGATAATTGATAAATTTGCAGAAATGACCATTATTGTTTTAAAAGTTAAAATTTAAAAATATTACTTTGAATTAATATAAAATCCATCTAGAGTAATCACATTTTACAATTCATGCTTTCTAAAAATTAATGTACAACTTTCTTTTACATATATGACAAATTATGATTATTTAAAAATAAAAATTAGTAAAATTTTATAAAATTCTACTTTTGAAGTCTAATTAAAACTATTTTTTACTGTTAATCAAGAAATTTTGCTTTGCATTTTTTTGTGAATATTTTTGTTTGGTTTTCCTTCAGATGACTTGTCCTCTATTTATTTAGGTTAACTCCTCATTGCATGAAATATTTGTATTACAGAATATGGTACACTGCCTTTCTCTACAATAACCTAAGGAACATTTCTTTCCTTGTCATTGGCAGCTCAGGCACATATTCAGGCTCAGTCAATCATTCACTACTTCCAGGGACTTTGAATCTTGGGAAAGTAATGTGAAGAGTGGGTACAACTGAGAACTTATCTTGATGAGGGTGACCACAGGAAAGACAGTAGCAGCAGCAGTACTGACTGTTCCTGATGATGATTTCAGGTAAAACAGTGACAGTGTTGTCATCAGCAGTGTTCCACTTGGTTGTTCCTGTGGGGGGAACTTGGTGGTGGTTTTGTGGCTCAGTCATTTTCCCTTGGTATTTGTCAAATTTTAAAGCATTGTTACCCTACAAAATGTACATTGGATAGATTAAAATGTGGAAGTAATTAATAGGAGGAAATGCATGAAGAGGTTGAGGAAGGGGAGGGAGCAGCAGTCTAACAGGAAGTCTTCAGATTGGTTCTACACCCATGGAAAAAGGTGGGAAAAGGACAGGATTGGGTATTTTGAGATAGTTTTGGTCAGGTCATTGGAATGTCCCTAAGAAAACATGCACATCAGAAAAATCCCACAATGGGCAGAAAGAGCCCAGCTTATGTGTAGTACCTTTGTTGTGCTCAGTCATTGGCTGAGAGCAGCTTGGAGGAAGCATGGTCTGATGTGAAGGTCAGGGTGGCTCTGAAGGTAAATTTTCATAGCCACTCCATTGGGTCTCCAGAATTTTCATCAAGTCTATAAAGTATTGATATTATTCCACAGATATTCTTTTTCTGATTAAATCACTCAATGATTATTGAAGGTTGATAACTTGTTATAACTCATAGACTTAATAGCTTAAGTTATCTGTTGTATTTCCTTGTAGTTCACTACAGAAACTCTAGCTGAAGAAAATATGCAAATATATGCCTTTTGTAGATGCTTATATGCACACAATTCTGAAATGTTTATATGTCAAGTAAATATTTCACTAGAGGGTTTCTTGGTATTAGCTTCTTAAATTTCTCATTTTTCTTAGGGTGAAGATAAAAATCCAAAACACAAGTCCTTCCATGGTCTGATAATCTGGGACAACCTATATCTTTAGTCTGATCTGGCACCATAACTTCTCTCACTCTGTGCTCCCATCACGCTGCTGCTTCACTTCCTCTCAAGCACTGTGTTTAGCGTATATCCCCCCAAAACAGGTGCCAAGACAACAGTAGATGTGCAAGTGATGATACAGAAGTATAAAGATGAAGAGACAGACCAGAAAGGGAGAGCCTTCAGACTGCAATACAGGTTTGCTATCTGTGATGGAAAGGCAGAGGAAAAGTGAGAGATTGCAGAACATTTTCCAGGTTTCAGTCACATTAGGGAAAAAAAAAAAAAAAAAGAAGAAGGTAAGGAAGTACACTTGCAGCTGTTATCAATCTGAGAAACAATATAAGTTAGCAGTAACCAGACAACTCCATTGCTGTTACAGAATTTTGTGTTATTTAATATCCTCTGAGAAGTAAATAGCAAGATGGACTTAAATGTGCAAGGGTTTTATTGTCACGGCCCCGGCTCATGGGGTCCACGGCATTGTAGCTGAAACAAAAGAAATTTACGCAGACTGCCGAATCCTGTGGAGAAAAAGCGTGGGTGGCTTCTCTCTCAAGAGGAACAAAAGCCTCAGACCTTGCTTCCATGAGCTTTTATTGTCTTTCTGGGCACATTGCATGAAGGTCCTCATTTACTATGCACAGGTTTGCTTTAGGAGGTTACCTTTCACGGAAAACAAAGGAGAGGATGCTGCTAACCACATCACAGAAGAAGGATATTTGCAAATGAAAAGGCAAAAGTGGTTGAACCGGTTACACTCACCTTGAAAAGTTTAGCATGGATTTTTGGAAGTTAGTTTGCAGTAAATGTTTGCTGCCTCAATTTAGGGTGAGGGAGTTTTAGCAAAAGCCAGTTTCATAGCAGTCTAGGTACAGTGCAGGCCTGATTCCCCACAGGAGAACCTGTCTGTGGGTCTGGGTCCTGTGCATCTCCAACTGGGAGCTGGGCCCACGCCACGCTGAACGGTCTCCTATATTTTATTAAGAAAATATCTAAGAGATAAAATAGAGGGAGAGGCAGGGAAGGGTATGGGAGTTCTAAAATGACAATGCATGGAGGTAAGAGGGAAGGAAGGGGGGTGAAAGTGTCCTAGAGTGATATAAATGCTAAGAAAGCATTGGCATGGCCAACTGAGTCCTCCTGCTTAACTTGTGTGTTAGAGCAGTACCAAGTGTCCCAAGGGAAGGCCTTCCTTATAACTCCTTCAGTGCTCAGTCAGGGGCTGGGAGTAGCCCATTGTAAGCATGGTCCTTGGCTAAGTGAGGTATATTTCAAAGCATAGAATATGGAGCTTTTGGTCAATTAAGTTTCTGTAGTTTAGCCCTGCAAAGTGTATTTTTATGGCAACTACAGCATCATCTATGCAGTTTTCAAATGCCTGCCAGGACATGTCCCCATATTGCATAGCTTTCTTCAATTTGATGTCCTACATGCCACTCAGGGTGGGATCCTCTTTACCTTCCAGGTGGTAAATGAGACCATCTTAAATCCCATTTTTACTGTCTGTCTTCTTAGGTTACTCCTAACACCACTTTTGTTCATTAAAGTCCCCAGAGAAGCTGACATCAAAATGGGATAAGATATGTGAGATATTTATTGGGGAAAAACCTGAAAAAGGTAAAGGAAAGGGAGCCTGGGGAGGAAATCCTCAATACCATGATGCAGATCTGACTACCTGTGAAAGCAATGGGGAAGAAATAAAGATTATGTAAGAAAACTCACAGATTGCAGCTCTGCTCCTACAAAGTTTGAGCCAGGTTGATGGGATGTCCTTGAGCCAGTGTCACCCATGGAGAGAGTCCCACATCTCACAGAAATGGACCTGTACTGATTCTCCCACCATGATCGTTCATTGCTGGGAAGCAGCCTTGGGAAATGTAATCTCAGAGTGAATGTGAGAGTGGGTTTAGAAGAGGAGCAGCTGGGGCCGTCAGTCAATTAAGCCCCCTACTGTAGGCACCATGGTCTCTGCAGCAACAGGGCCTTTTTACACTCCACATTTTTGACCAATTCCTTAATACCCTGTATTGGTTTCCTGTGACTGTTGTAACAAAGTACTACAAACTGTGTGGCTTAAAAAATCAGAAATTTGTTCTCTCATAGTTCTGGAATTTGGAAGTCCAGAATCAAGGTCTTGGCAGGGTAAGTTCCTTCTGGAGGCTCTGAGGGAGAAGCCATCCAATGACTTTCTCCGAATTTCTGGTGATTACCAGCAGTCCTTATCATCCTTTGGCCACATCCATCTATCTTTGCTTCTGTCTTCACATGGCCTTCTCCAACACATCTTCATAATAACTTTCTTTTTTCTGTTTCTCTCTGTTTAAACTTCCCTCTTCTTATAAGGACACTGGTCATCAGATCGGGGCACATCCTAATAGAGTATGGCCTCATCTTAAATTAATTACATTTACAGGGACCCAATTTTCAAATGAAGTCATATTCTAAGGTTTCAGGCGGATTGAATTTTAGTAGGACACAATTCAACCGAATATATACCCCTGTCTCCCTTTTCACCTAGCTAATTTTCCCTCTTTTTTTAAAGATTCAGGCTGATTGCCTCTTCTGTGATGGGGTCCATTTTTCTTATTTATTTATCTTTATAACATCATGTACTCTTTGCAACATTTATCACAGGGCAGTTTTATATTTATGCCTGTTATTTTTTATATCGATGACTATCTTCCCATGCGAAGCTGTGCGCATAAAGGGCACAAGGAATTTCTCTTATTTTTTACTGACTATTGTATCCCTACAATCAAGCATAGTGCTTACCATATATAATGAGTTAAAAATGAATAAGTAAACAAATAGCTCAGATTCTGGAGTAAAGAATAAAAGAAAGATGGTATGGAAGGGTGATAATGATAATGCAGAAATGCTCCTTCCATCAGCTGGAAGGAAAAGGAGCACAGAGAGAAGTACTTCACAGAACTTGAAGCTGTGAAGTAATCCATTCAAAATTCACATTTTAATTCTGACACTAAAGAGTCTGCTCTAGATGGCCTTCAACTTTGGTGTGGGATGTTGGGAAACTGATTATTGGAGATAAGGAGGATCCTAAAGCAAAAGAGAGAAAAGAAGAGAAGGAAGAAAGTAGCAACAAAAAATTGTGCTTTGTCTAATGTGGCTTGGACTGACCTTTAGAGGGATGATTTAACCACACTTTAAGAATACATAAGGCAGGTTCTAGCTAAATGACAATCAGGATGGATTAATGTCTGTCTATTCTCAAAAGTAGATTACAGGCTTCTGTTTCCAAAATAACATAAAGCTGCACACAATGAATCCCACAGATATTTCTAAGTACACTGAAATGAACTTCTCATTCTATGTGGAAATTTATATTTTGTCAGTATGAAATAAATAAACAAACAAGAAATGACACTTGGTGAAATTGTATGAGACCAAAATGGGAGAGAAACAAAGGGAGTTTTTAATGGCAATGGTAGCAGACAGAAGGCACAATCAACAGGTGGCCTCCTCAGTTAGATAATTAAAAATATCCAACCAATAAACAGTACAAACTAATAACACCTGAAGACAATGGAGGAAATACATGACCAAATGGAACATAGAAGAAGAAAGAAACTGATAATACACCAAAAAATAAAATGTTTTATAAACCCACCCTTTAGTCCAGCTTGCCTTTTTAAACTCATGGATTTTTTGTAAAAATTCAAACTTCCATGTTTGTTTTCTTTTAGGTATAATACCACTCTGAATGATATGGATAGAAGAGTGCAGGGAGGTCACTTGTTAATTCATTTCCTAGCAGCACTGCAGGGATGGCATAGCCACAGGTGCTGGGTTAAATCTAAGCTCAGTGTCCTACATAATTCAGAAGCCTTTGCAAATTGGACAGGACCTGAAAGTCCTAAATAATTTTACTTCAAGTTCCTACTCTCTTGCAAATGTAAAACTCTTGATAAAATTCAAATATTGTGAATTTTACCTAATGTAAACAAAACACCATCTCCTGTGCGAAGTCATGTAACAGCCCCTAAAGAAATACTGCCAGTCATGCTCTGGCTTGGGTGGCTCAGTGGATTGATTACGACCTGTGAACCAAAGGGTCACTAGTTTGATTCCTAGTCAGGGCACCTGCCTGGGTTGTGGGCCAGGTCCCCAGTGGGGTGCACCTGAGAGGCAATCCCACATTGATGCTTCGCTCCTTCTCTTTCTCCCTCCCTTCCTCTCTCTCTAAAAATAAATAAACAAAATCTTAAAAAAAAAATAACAGAAGAAATCCTACCAGTTTATGGTTGCTCATGTGTTTTCACTTAAGAAAAGTTGATGAAGGAGGAAGACCTTTTGACAAATGCCTTTGTGACTGTTTTATTGGCAACTTCTGTCAGTTTAATGCTACAGAAAGCATAGAAATAGCACAGTTCATGTCCTTACGATTTGGGAATGTAAATCAATGTTCCACACTTATGCCCATATCTCCACTATGACAATGGCTTGGGGAATTAGTTCAAGCTTTAAGAAGATCTATAAACAGTTGGATAAAACATTCATCATACTACCAAAGGGGGAAAACAGTTCTGTTTGTCACTCAGACCTTAAATCTATTTAGGCTTTATTTTGCTCTATAGTATTTAATTTTTATGTTGTATACCATGTCAGTGGTTTTCAGGTATCATCGTATTTTGTACTCCTCAGTTAGAAGACATCTTTCTAAATCAGAACACCTAGAATGATGTTTTGAAATCTTCACTCCTATGTGTAGTTTGTTGGTCAGATATTTTATGTTAAATATATGTGGGTTAGTGGTTCATTAACTTGTTTCATTACTAGACTCCTACATGGTTTGGAATATAATCTTTTGAGTAATTTTTAGTAAGGGGCATGTGTCATGTATTGGAAACATTTGGGCTCAGGCATCAACTAAAAGTGGCTACAAATGCCAAGTCTTCCTTTTACTATTGTGTAAATGTGGGTAAGGCACCTCACATTCTGAAGTTAAGTTACCTTATTTTGAAAGATGCTTCATCAGTTTTAAAGTATTGTTGAAATACATTATGAAATAGATGTCCATAAAAAGGCAATTGATAAATTTGCGTGCCATTTCTTTCTCTTTCCATGTGCTCAGCCTACAGTTCACCAAACACTACTCAGTACTTATTGGTTGATAAGATCAGAACATTTCAGATGAGCATCACATTGGTAGTAGGATTCCTCCTGCTGCCTGTTCCCACTCTTGTCTTTGATCAGTTATCCTGCTATTATCTCTATCATTATGTTTCCAACGGGGACATATTTATTGATTTTTACATCAAGAAAATATTGTAAACAACTATTCTCTGATTTTCATTGACAGTTCCTTAACTTGTTTTCAAAACTTTGTATCCCTTTTCTCTAAAAAAAAAAAAAAACAGAAGATAAAATATGGAAGAAACATTTTAACCACCAAAAAATATTGAATGAGAAACTCATCTTCCTTAACCTTTATTTTGCTAGGACCTTTCTTTAGGCTTCAAGCAACAAAAAGAAGGAGTGAAACTAGTAGAGAAAATGAGAATACCCCAACATCATTTCAAGCAGTGAAATTGATCAGTTTAACCCACAAGTATAAGATATTAGCTTCTTAGAAAAGAAAAAGGAGGCATCTTACTATGCCTGTTATGAAGAACAGAAGTCATTAAAGAGCTGAAGAACAACAGGTGTGTAATTATGAGGAAGCACGAAATCCCTGGATCAATAATCAGCCTTAATAAAAGGGAATCTGTGAAAGAAGGAAAAGAAAATTGAATGACACATGAATACCATAGTCCTAATATTTAACTTCAACAAAGAAAAAGACAATACATCACACAACTGTACACACACACACACATCAAGTTAAATAGAGAAAAACAGAAAGAGAGAAAAGAAAATGTTTAAAGCAAACCACATGAAGTATCCATAAATGTCTTAGAAAATTGATCTTATATAGACTATTCAATAATCCATCAGCAAATGATTTCATCCTATTTGCATTCTTCCTTGATTGAAATGTAAAACCTTAGTGAATGAAATGCTTTCTTTTAGAACTCTGTCATTTGGTAACAGAGTTATCTTCTTATAGTCATCAACCATTTACTCAGAGACACAGAAACCTTGGTTTCCATTGTCACACACATACACACACACACGGATTAGCTTTATACATGTAACATTTAGAGGCTCTAGGAAGGAACAACACGTGGTAAGGGATTCCTGAAGATTTAAAGCCGAATATTGAGCTATTGTCATTATGGAGTTTTATACTTTGAGCACAAAACAATTAGTAACCTTGATGTTATCTCAAAAGACAATTATTCCCAAACTATTTAGAAATAAAGCCTCAGCAGAAATAGTGTCTTTGGAAACAGCTACCACTAATTCAAGACCTTATCTAGCACCAAATGATGGGTTGATTTAGATGTGTTAGCAAAATAAAGAAAAATATATAAAATAAGAAGCAAATGCTTTCAGAAAAGTTCATTGAATTATTACTAATGAGTAGGCCCATTAGATTATTGATGAGAGTTTTTAGATACAAATACTATCTAAGAGGTACACTAATATAGAAAAATAGCTGTGATGAGATAATCACAGGCTTACTCAACTACCTTTTAAACATTCTTTTTCAATTTTAACCCTTAAAAAGGGGTGAGGATAATATAATTTAAGTTTTGCATACTTCAAATGCTGATGGAAGGATAAATTGTACTGTTTTTGCTTCTATCCCTAAGTTAACAGAGAGGGCAAAAAAAGGAAAAGGTTTTTAGTATTTTAATATTAGTAATCATGATAGTAAAAAAAATACTCCTAAAAAGAAAAAAATTAGGGTGGAAAACTATAAGAAAATAAGATGGCATTAAGTTAGAACTCTTACTAAAGAAGACAGCTACTATAAGGTCTTTCTCAGGCAGGTGCAGAAAGAGAGAAATGACAGATGTAAAGATGCCTGGCTTTCATGGAAAAGTATATTTTATGATCCAAGAATGAAGATTGACTAAAATATCTTAACCAGTCTTCTCTTTAAGGCCTCTACCAATCTAAAAAAGTCAAAGACCTTGAGGCATAAAATAAAAAAGGCTCAGGATTATAATGAAAATTACATAAAAATCCCTCTTTTTTTCAAGGTGCAACACTGACATGAAGATCTTTGATATTTTCTGAAAAACACAATTATATGTGCCAGCTTCCTAGTAGTTTATCGCTCTTCCTGAAGCCCTAGGAAAGTTAGAACAACATTAAGAGGGAAGAAACACAATTCACCAAGAGCAACGGCAAGTGTGCTTCACTGAAACTGATAATGTTCAGCATGAATGGGCTTTAGAAGCTGTTTTACCCAACTTTTCAAAGCACACTTTCTAATAACTAAAATGTCCGTTATTTGAAAATTAAAAAGATACTAATGATACCTTGAACAAAGGTTTGGTTCTCCAAAATAAAGAACTTACACAACTCCATCCCAGAAGACAAACAACCCAATTAATAAATGGGCAAAGGACTTCAATAGACACTTCTCTAAGGAGGACATTCAGAGGGCCCAGAGACATATGAAAGGATGCTCAGTATCACTAGTCATCAGAGAAATGCAAATTGAAACCACAATGAGATACCACTTCACACTGGTCAGAATGGAAATCATAAACTAGTCAATAAACAACAAGTTCTGGCTAGGTTGTGGAGAAAAGGGAACCCTAGTGCACTGTTGGTGGGATTGAAGATTAGTGCAGCCACTGTGGAAAACAATATGGTATTTCCTCAGAAAACTAAAAATGGAATTGCCCTTTGACCCTGCAATTCCACTGCTAGGATTGAACTCCAAGAATCCTGAAACACCAATTCAAAAGAATCTATGCACCCCCAAAGTTCATGGCAGCACAATTTACAATAGACAAGTGCTAGAAGCAGCCTATGTGCCCATCAGTAAATGAGTGGATCAAAAAACTATGGTACATTTACACAATGGAATACTATGCAACAGAAAGAAGGAAGGGGCTCCTAACCTTTGTGCCGGCATGGATGGATGCGGAGAGCATTACGTTAAGTGAAAGCCAGGTCATGAAAGACAAATACCATATGATCTCACCTATAAGCAGAACCTAATCAACAAAACACAAGCAAGGGAAATATAACCAGAGACAATGAAATAAAGAACACATTGACAGTAACCAGAGAGGATGGGGGAGAGGGATAATGGGAAAAAATAGAAGTGTCATCAAAAAGCTTATAAAAAGCACACATGGACAAAGCCAAAGGGGATAGGTTCAAGGGTAGGAGGGTGGGATGGGGGGAAGTGGCAGGAAGAAAATGAAGACAACTGTACTTGAACAACAATAAAAAAGTAAAAAAAAAATAGTAAATTAAAATCTACAACCAGTAGAAGGAAGACACGAAAAAAAATGAGAGCAGAACCCAATAATATTTAAATCAAACAAACAAAACCATAAAAATCAATGAAACTAGATGAAAAACAATAAAATTAGTAAATTCCTAGTCATACCAGTAAAGAAAAATGAGAAAGAAACAGAAATTACCAATATTAAGAAAGAAATAAAGGATATCACTAGAAATTGAACAGACTATAAAAAGGATTGATAAGAGGATGTTATCAGTAAGCTTGCCAATAAACTTGACATATAGATGACAAAATTCTTTGAAAGAACTAACTGATAAAATTTACTAGAGAAGAAATAATCTGATTAATACTCATATCTTTTTAAGGAAATCAAATTAAAAATAAGTAATGTTACACAAAGATTATAACTCAGGCCCTGACTGCATTACAAGTGAATTCTACAACATATTCAAGGAAGAAACAATACAATTTTTCATCAATGTTACTAATTAATAAAAGAGGATGAAATAATTTCCAACTCATTTTTTTGAGTTTAGCATTATCCTGAAACAAAAGGTTGGCAAACATTACACAAAAAAAGAAGAAAAACTACAGACCAATATCCGTAGATCATTAATAGAAAAATAACTACTTGTCCACATTGTACTAGTGGTCCTAGTTCATTGAAATAAGGCAAGAAAAAGCTATCAAAATCATAAAAATTGGAAAATAAAAGGTAAAAATCTTTTTATTTATATACAATATATTTATATACAGAAAAAGTCCCAAGAAAGCCACAAAGGCCATATTGTACACAGTCAATATAAAAAATCAGTAATTTTATATATTTGCATTGAAAATTTATGAATTAAAATTTTAGTCAAAAAACATTCTCTAAATCTCACCTCAAAGAAGTCTTTCTTGGTCACCATATCTAAAGTAATCCTCCCTTTCTCTTTTCAGTCTATCACAGCCTCCTACTTTATTTTTAAAATGTTCAGAATCTGTAGTAAGACACAAACGCAGATCTGTGATGTATATATATTATCTGCCTCCTCCACTAAGTATACATTCATTCAGAGCAGAGTTGGAATTTTTTTTCCACAGCTATGTCCTAGTATCTGGAATATAATGCATGTTTCAAACTCAATAAACCCTTGTTGAATTAATAAATGACAATATTTATCTACCTTTGAAATTTTCTTCTCCAGTTATTTACTTCGGTACTTTTTTTTTTCCTTTTTAGAATAGAAGCTGTTGAAAGTAATAACCAGGTGCATCTTCTTAACTGTTGTAATGCCAGATCTCAAAGTTTGTAGCTTCTAGGAAACAATAGAACCTATGAATTCATGTTGAAAATAACATAATGAATCTCATTTTTAAAAATGTTTTAGGTCCCCAAAAATAATTAAATGGAATTTTGGAAATCTTTATGAATTTGTAGTACTTTTTCATACAGTCATGTAACTTCATAAATATTTCTTCTTGCTATAGATATCATGTGATTTGAATCATAACACTTGTTAATAGTTGGCATTTGTATCAGGGAATATTGTAGTTTATTAACTAAATTGGCTGATTCAAGTTACATTTGTTTCTAATTGTCTCAAAATTTAAAAAATGACATTTAAAACTAAAATATCTTGTACTTCATTGTAGGCTTGGAGTGATTGTTTTGAGGTAAGTATTAAATTACTTTCCCCTCCAATTTCCCCTTCATCATTTCTTAAGATGAAATAATACAGAGAAATCTAAGTGAAATAAGACAAAAATTCACAGGTTAAGTGATGAACATTTGGGTGGTGCAGAAGTGGCCATAAACAAGTGTTTGGCAAACATTTTGTGATCAATGACGAAGAATAAATGAAGATACCTCAGGAGACAAGAGAAATAATATGCCATTACGTTCTTAGACCTCATGAGCATTCTATAAATAAGCCATAAGCGACTCAGGTGATGCTGTCTGTAATTTGTAGCATTGAAGTTCAAGAAAGATGAAAGTAAAAAACAGCAGTATTGACAACATTGGATACATATATATGCTCAAAGGCAAAGAGAAATAATCACAATTTAGGACACAGGAAAGTGAGTTTTTCTGAGACATCTTTCTTATACAGAAAATGATTTCTTGAGAACAATATTTTTCTGCTGAAGTACATAATCCTGGAAAGAATCATCACTGGGTTTGTTAACAATGGCCCATAGACAAAAGGGGAAGTTCATATAGACCTTCCACTTACAACTTGTTAAAAGTGCTGAAATTCTATGACTATATTAGCTACTCCAGTATCTTTTCTTTTACTATTATTTCTTTTATTGTTCTTCAAGTACAGTTTTCTCCATTTTTCTGCCATGACCCCTGCCACCCTATCCCTCCCTGCTTCCCACCCTCAAACTTAACCCCTTTGGCTTTGCCCATGTGTCCTTGGTTAGGTTTATTCCTAGATACTTTATTTTTCTTGTTGCTATAGCAAATGGGATATTTTTTCCCTGATATTTCAATGTTGGTGTACGAAAATGCCTTCAATTTTTGAATATTGACTATGTTTCCCGCTGTTTTGCCAAATTCAATTATTAGGTCAAATAGTTTTTTGATGGAGTCTATGGGGTTTCCATGTACATTATCATGTCATCTGCAAACAATGTCAGTTTTACCTACTCCTTTCCAATTTGTATGCCTTTTATTTCTTTGTCTTGTCTGATCACTGTGGCTAGGACTTCCAATACTATGTTGAATAGAAATGGTGAAAATGAACATCCTTTTCTTGTTCCTGATCTTAGTGGGAAACTTTAGCTTTTGCCCCTTGAGTATGATGTTGGCTGTCGGTGTTTGTATATGGCCTTTATTATGTTGAGGTATGCTTCCTCTACTCCCACTTCGCTGAGTGTTTTTATCACATGGGTACTGTACATCTATTGATATGATCTGTGATTTTTTCCTTCCTTTTGTTTATGTGCTGTATTACATTTATTGATTTATGAATATTGTACCATTTTTGCATCCCTGGGATGAATCCCACTTGATCAGTTGTATGATCTTTTTAATGTATTACTGGATATGCTTTGCCAGTACTTTGTTGAGGATTTTAGTGTCTATATACATCAGTGATATTGGCCTGTAGTTTTCTTTGTTATGTTTTTGTCTGGTTTGAGGATTAGGATGATTCTGGCCTCATAAAAAGAGTTTGGAGTCTTCCCTCTTCTTGGACTTTTTAGAATATTCTGAGAAGTATAGGGGTTAGCTCTCCCTTAAATGTTTGTAAAGTTCTCCTGTGAAACCATCCAGTCTAGGGTTTTTGTGTGCCAGGACTTTTTAAATTACTGCTTCAATTTCAACAGCTGTTATAGGTCTCTTCCAGCTTTCTGCTTCCTCTTCATTTAATTTTGGAAGATTATATTTTTCTAGAAATTTGTCTATTTCATACATGTTTTCAAATTTCTTGGCATATAGTTGTTCATAGTAATTTCTTACAGTCCTCTGTATTTCTGTGGTTATTGGTTGTAATCTCTTTTCTTTCATTTTTTAAGAATTTTTTAAAATTTTAATTGTTGTTCTTGTACAGTTATCTGTCTTTTACTCCCATCCCAGCCCACCACCCCAACTCTCCCCACCTCCCTCCCATATCCACCCACCCCTAGTTTTTGTCCATGTGTGTTTATTTGGGTCTCTCCCTTTTTTTCTTGATGAGTCTGCTTAAAGGCTTATCAATTTTGTTTATCTTTTCAAAGAACCAGCTCCTGGATTCATTGATCCTTAGAATTGTGCTTTTAGTCTCTATGTTTTAAAATTCTGCTCTGATCTTGATTATTTCCTTCCTTTTACTTGCTCTGGGCTTTTAAAAAAATTTTTAAAGATTTTATTTATTTATCTTTAGAGGGGAAGGGAAGGAGAGAGGGAGAGAAATATCAATGTATGGTTGCTTTTCGTGTGTCCCCTGGTGGGAACTGTCCTGCAACCCATGCATGTGCCCTAAGTGGGAATTGAACCATGATTCTTTGGTTGGCAGGCCCACGCTCAATCCACTGAGCTACACCAGCCAGGGCTTGCTCTGGGCTTTGTTTGTTGTTGTTCCTCCAGTTCTTGTAGATAAAGGGTTAGGTTGTTTATTTGAAATGTTTGTGTCTCTTTTAGGAAGGTATGTATCACTATGAACTTCCCTCTCAGGACTGCCTTTGCTGTGTCCCATAAGTTTTGGACTGCTATGTGTTTATTTTCATTTGTTTCCAGAAACTTTTTGATTTCTTCCTTGATCTCATTCTTAACCCATTCATTGTTTAATAGCATGCTATTCAATTTCCACAAATTTGAGTGTTTTTGAGTTTTTTTTCCTTGAAGTTGGTTTCTAGTTTCAGTCCCTTGTGGTCCAAGAAAATGCTTGACATGATTTCAATTTTCTTGAATTGAGGCTTTTCTTTGTTGAGGCTTGTTTTGTGTCCTGTCATGTGGTCTATCTTTGAAAATGTTCCATGTTCTTTTAAAAAGAATGTGTATCTTACTCCTTTGGGATGAAAGGCTCTATATATATCAGTTAAGTTCATATAATCTAGGGCATTGTTCAATGCTGCAACATCTTAGTTGATATTTTGTTTGGAAGATCTATCACATTTTTGACAGTGGGGTATTAATATTCTGTACTATAATTGTGTTTCTGTCAATATCTTTCTTGAAGTTCTGAGATTTTCTTTATGTATTTGGGTGCTCCTATGTTGAGTACACATATATTTATAATGTTTATGTCTTCTTGATGTAATCTTCCCTTCTTTGAGTATTATGAAGTGACCTTCTGGGTCTGTTTTAATGGCCCTTTTTTTGAAGTCTATTTTGTCTGATATGAGTATTGTTACCCTGTTTTTTTTTCTCCTGTCCGTTAGCTTGGAATATTTGTTTCCAGCCCTTCATTTTGAGTCTGTGTAGGTCTTTTGGCCTGAGGTGGGTCTCTTGTAGGCAGCATATGTGTGGGTCATGTTTTCTTATCCATTCAGATACCGTATGTCTTTTGATTGCAGCATTTAAACCATTTACATTTAAGGTTATTATTGATAAGTACTTATCATCGCCATTTTATGTCCTTCATACAGGTGTTCCTCTCTCTCATTCTTTTTCCCTTTTCTTAAAGCAGTCCCTTTAGCATCTCTTGCAGTGCTAGCTTGGTGGAGGTATATTCTTTTAGCCTTCTTTTGTGTGGGGCACTCCTTATTTGGCCTTCCTTTTTAACTGAGATCCTTGTGGGATAGTCTTAGTTGTAGGCCTTTGGTTTCTATTATTTGGAATATTTCTTGCTATTCCCTTCCGGCTTGGAGCATTTCCATTGAGAAGTCAGCTTCTAGTCTTATTGGTTCTCCCATGTGTGTTACTTCCTGTGTCTCCCTTGCTGCTTTTAAGATTCTCTCTTTGTCTTGGAATTTTGCCACTTTAATTATGATGTGTCTTGGAGTGGGCCTCTTTGGGTTCCTCTTGATTGGGACCCTCTTTGCTTCCTGCATTTGTGTGCCTTTTTCATCAAATTAGCAAAGTTTTCCATCATTACTTTTTCAAACAGGTTTTTCTATTCCTTGTTCCTCTTCCTTCTGGTATCCTTATTATATGGATATTATTCTGCTTCATGTTGCCCTGTATTTCCTTTAACCCTTCTTCATTCTTTTTGGATCCTTTTTTTCCTTTTCTTGCTCTTTTTGGGAGTTTTTTCCTACTTTGTCCACCAGCTCACTAATTCGATCCTCTACTTTATCTAGTCTGCTTTTGATTCCTTCTATTGTGTTCTTCAATTCATGAATTGTTTTCTTAATTTCCTCTTGGCCCTTGTTGATTGTTTCTATGTACTTTTTATGCTGATATAGTTTGCAGTAAGTTCCTTATAGTTTCCCTTTAGTTTTCGGTAGTTTGCACTGAGCTCTTTGAGCTTCCTTATAACACTTGTTTTGAACTCAATATCTGACAATTGACTTACCTCTATTTCATTTAGCATTCTTTCTGAGGATTACTCCTTTCCTTTCAATTGGAGTTTTTTTTTTCTTCATTTTCCCATTGTTTGTGAGACTCTTCATGTTTGCTTCTGCTTCTTAAATTGATCTGTTTTGACTTCCTGACTTTGTGGTATAAACTTCTATGGTAGGAGGCCTGTGAGAGTCAGTGGTGCAGTCTCCTTGATTACCTGAACGTGATGCTATTAAGGTGACCTTTATGCCATTTATGCTGGTTCTCTAGATGTAATTGGGTTTTGATTATTGTTGTGTCTTTCTTTGGTACAACCCTTCCCTCCAGCTGGCTGACTGAGTTGAGGGTCACTTCTTCCACCTTGTCTTGTGTGCTGTTGTGTAGCTGCTGCCAGAACAAAATCACAGAATCCAGGGAACAAACCCACAGCTGCAAAAATATCCCTTCCTGCCCACCACAATCCAACTATCAACAGCAAATGAACCAGTACTAATAAGGATGTAAAGAGATTAATACTATTATAAGAAAGGAGAGAAGATATGAGATGACCTACTGAAAGAGAAATGATTTTGAGAAGGTATAGAGGGAAGCACTAACAAAAGTTGGGAGATGGAGCAATGGAAAGAGAGAAGGTAAAATTTACATCATGAATAAAAAAGGGAATGAAGAATATGGAATGGAGTATGAGAAGGGAAGGGTATACTATTAGGTTTAAACAGCAGATTTTAGCACCATAGAGCAGGGCTGAATCCCTCCTGAGCTGCAGGCTATTGTGTCCCTTCAGGCTGCTGCTGTTTGGAGGGGAATGGTCTGCCTGACCAGGTTGGTTGCTGCCATATGGGGGCTGGCTCAGCACCAGGATCTTGGCGGCTACTTTCTCAGTTCTCTCCCCAAGGTCTCCATCCCCAGTCTCTCCTCAAGGCTCTCTAGTCCACTCTGCCCCCGTTTTCCAGGGATCTACTTTGTGTGGCTATCTCCTTTGGTTGTTAATCTAGTCACTCTGCACTCAGCAGTCAGGCTTAAGCACCACAGGACCAGGGCAGAAACCCTCCAGGAGCTGGAGCTATTGTTTCCCCTCAGGTTGCTGTTGCTTGGAGGAGAGTGGTCTGGGGGATGACTCAGCACTGGGATCCAGCGTCTACTATCTCAATTCTCTCCCCAAAGCTTCAGTCTTTAGTTTCTCCTCAGGTGTCTCCAGCCCACTCCGCTCCCACCTTTGCCAGAGCAAATGAAAATATGCGTGTTGGCCCTTTAAATGGCTCTTGCGTCTCTGTCTCTAGCTGTCTGTCTCTGCATCCCTGCTGCTTTTCACTCCTGGTTATCTTTTTTGGGCTCTGGTGCTCTAGGCTGGGGATTTTAGCTTAGGGTTTAGGCCCTATTCTTCTCAGGGGGAACCAACTGGCTGGTTAATTATCCCTCTAGCACTGACGCCTGTGGGCACCCAGCCAGCCCTCTCAAGTCTTCACAGCACTCCTTACCAGATAGGTTGTGCCAAAGCTGATTCTTCTCTGTCACAATAAATGTAATGTTTAACTCACATCAAGCATTTTATTTGAGCCACAATAATATGAAACTAGAAATTAATTGCAATATGAAACTGGAAAATTCACAAGTATGTGAAAATTTAAAAATGTGGCTCTGAATAACCAATGGGTTAAAAAAAGAACTCAAAAGAAGAATCAAAATATACATAGAGACAAATGAAAATAGAAAAACACATATTAAAAGTTAAGTGATGCAGTAAAAGCATTAAAACTGTTTATATCAGGGAAGTTTACAGCAATAAATGCTTATATCAAGAAAAAAACTGAAGCTTTCAATTAAACAACCTAACTTTACAACTCAAGAAACTGATAAAAGAAGGACTAACCAAGCCCATAGTTAGCAGAAGGAAGGAAATAACAAAGATCAGAGCAGAAATAAATGAAACAGAGACTAAAAGGACAATAGAAAACAAATAAATCTAAGAGCTAGTTTTTAAAAAAGATAAAATAGACTATTATCTAAATTTACTAAAAAAGGAACTCAAATAAACAAAATTATATATGAAAAGGAGACATTACAACTGATACTGCATAAATACAAAGGATCATAAGAAACTACTATGAACACTTCTTCCATACAAACAAATTAGACAACCTAGAACATAATGGATAAAGTCCTAGGAATATATAACATTTCAAGACTGAATCATGAAGGAACAAAATTTGAGCAGAACAATTATTAATATGGATGTTGAAATCAGTTATCAAAATCTTTCAACAAAAAAACTACAAGACCAAATAACCTCGCTTGTAAATTCTACCAAATACTTAAATAGAATTAATAGCATTCCTTCTCAAACTCTTTCAAAAATAAGAGGGAACACTTCCAACTAATTTTATGAGGTCAGCATTTCCCTACTACCAAAGCCAGACAAGGACACTACACAAAAAGAAAATTACAGGCCAACATTTCTGATGAATAAAAAAAATTTCCACAAAATACTAGCAAACAGAATTCAACAATTCATTAAAGGACTATATGCCATGATCAGTGGGATTCATTCCATGGATTCAAGGATGGTTCGATATCCATAAATCAGTCAACATAATACAGCATGTTAACAAAACTAAGGGTAAATATCATATGGGCATCTCATTTGACAAAATTCAGCATGCGTTTATAACAAAAAAATTTTCAATGAGCGGGGTAAAGTGGGAACGTATCTCATTATGTCAAAGAGATATCTGCCCAAGGAATGAAAACAATGTAAGTATCTGTCAATGGATAAATGGATAAAGAAAAGGTGATATATGTATGTATATATAAATATATATAGTAACTATGTATAAATGAAATATTATTTTACCTTAAGTAGCTAGAAATTCCACTATTTATAACTTGGATTAAACTGTAGGCATTATGCTAAATGAAATAAGCCAGATAGAGAAAGACAAACACTGTAGGATATTACTTGTATGTGGAATCAAAACACACACACACACACACACACACACACACACAAAAGAACAAGCAAACAAACCCAGAAATAGAGATGAGATGATGAGTTTTTGCCAGAGGCTGAGGTGTGAGGAAATAAGGAGAGGTTGGTAAAAGGGCACAAACTTTCAACTATAAGATAAGTAAGTTCTGAAGATTTAATGAATAATATGGTGACTCTAGTTAATAACACATGTGTAATTCAAATTTAAATGTTCTCACCAAAAAAAGGTAAATATATGAGGTGATGGATGTGTTAAATAGTTCAATGGAGGGAATCCTTTCATAATCTATACGGATATCAAATCATCACATTGTATATTCCATTTCACAATTTTGTCCATTACACCTCAATAAATCTTAGGGAAAAATGGTGACAGCCAGGTTGGGAAAGAGAGTAGGGTGGATGACTATAAAGAGGTTATATGATGGAGGTTTTGGGGTGATGGAGCTTTCTGTATCATACTGGATATGTGCATATGACTATGAATTTCTCAAAACCCATCATTATAAACTTAACTGTATGCAAATTAAAAACATACACTCATATATATTAGAATGTTGGGAAATTTCTGAGCAAAATGAAGATTGTGACATGTGAATCTAATCTGATGCAGGTGAGAAAAAAGAAAATTAACAATTTTCAAAAACAGTTTTGATAGGAGAAGGTAAAGCTAAAAACAAAAAGCATTTTATATAAACACTGTATGATAATTGATCATTTTTCTTTCTCATAGAGAGTGCATGTTAGCAATTATAAAACTAATTTTCATGTATACCACAGTGAATAAATAATAATCTGAACAATATTGAGCAATAGATTGTAGATTATGGAACTAGGCTTCTCTTAATCAGAATGAACTTTTATGTAAAATAAATGTATCTAAAACTCATGATTAAGTTTACTTACTAAAGAAAAAATAATAATTTCTATAACAAACTAATAATTTCTATAATGTCTTGATATTAATTAATTTTTTGGAGCAAAGATCAAGAGTTGACAAGACAATACTTGACACTATAAAGTACAAAGTAGGTTTGTTTCTTTTTAAATCAGAGGTACAGTCTGGTGAGTCAAATGTTTTCAAAAGAAAATGAAAAGGGAAAAGGTGACTATAACTTATAAGCTCATTATTATTTATTACAATTTCTGGGTCAAACTACCATGATGTGAGATTGTTCTACACTCAGTGGTGACTGAAATACTGTGGGGAAGCAGAAACCATGCAGTCACTGAACAAGGTGAATTTACGCTGTATGTAGGATTTCCTCATGTCAGAAGTGAAATGTCAAATATTTCTGTATTATGCCAGGAGTTCCAGAAGCTTTATAGGACTGAGAGAACTGGACATAAAGGGAGCTGCTGATTTACACCAAATTGAGGAAGACTGCTCCTGCAGGTCAAAGGTCACACTTCATTGAAGTGTATTGTTAACCCAGGGGCCACCTGCACCAATCAGTGAGTCATCACAAGGGATAGACATACTTGAAATTTTCTAAGGCGTTTTCAGCATCCTGTGAAATGGCACAGTTTCTTTTGGAGATGAAGAGCAAAGCATACACGGTTAATAACAGAAGAATACCTGAGAACACTTAAGAATCAGTACTCTCCATTCAAGGTGCCAAATTTCCCTTTACCCTTTATTTCTCTTGGAATTACAGAGCTCTTGTAAATATCAAAAGAGCCGTTCACTGTCTTTGAGGAGAAATGTTCTCAGTTGGAGCATTACACTTGGGTACAAAAATCAAAGCCTTCTTATGCTTTAGTTTTCCCATCAAGAAAATAGAAACAGCTGAGAGAATGGTTGTCTTCTGAGGTACTATTAGTAAAATGTAAAAGTCTTTGACCCTTAAGGAAGAAAATATGTACCTCATTGTAGCCTAGGAGCAATGGACTATATACCATATAGCCTAGGTGTGCAGTAGGCTCTACCATCTAGGTTTTTGTAAGTGCACTCTGTAAAGTTCGAACAATGATTGAATTGTCCAGCAATGCATTTCTCAGAACTTATTACCATTGTTAAGTGGAGCATGACTGTACTGAAGAGTTGAGAAATTGGAATGAATGGATATTACCTTAATGAGTTACTTTTCATTTGAACTTTTCAAATTCTGTTAAACAACAAAAAATTCCCACCACACACTTAGATATGTCTTCCTGATGCTCAGACTATTAGTAGAAACATTACTGGAAGTTATATTTTTAATCTACTGTCCCAGAGGTGGAAGGAAAAAAAAGACAAGGCTGTAGAAAGTTGGCATCGATCTAACAGTAAGTACTATTTTGTGTTTCATGCCAAAAGCTGGCATTGTTACCACATTATGAAAAAGGGGGAAACAAGTGGCAATGCTTTTTTTTGGAAATGAATACACCACTAGCCCCAGAGGGGATGTGAAATCACTGTTATCAGCAGACGGGAGTACAAAAAGAAGGCGTATTGAATAAGCCCACTTTTGTAATAGGAAGTAAGAAGCCACGTTGGAAAAGGCTTTTAAGCCCTGGACTGCAGCTATTATCTGAAATCAAGAACTCAAAGTGTGAGAGAATGTTATCTAACTATCCAGGGGAAAGAGTTCCTGTTGCTTACTAGGGAGCAGGGCTGGGATGTCCCAGGGTGAGTCATCTTCCCAGCAAAAGAATTGGTAGAGAATCATGGACTAAATTTTGTAAAAGACTTGCTATACTCTTTTAGAATTTTTTTAATGCAGGTATGAAAAGTAGTCACTAATAATAAATCAGTCCTCCCAGATATAGAGATCTAAAAGAATTAGCAATAAAACAGGATGAAACATTATTATCTTCCTATATTATTTTCTTTCTATGTGTCTATAGTATGGCTGTGTTGCAAATAAGAAGCTTGCATCTATTTGGGGTCTTTGCTTGATGATATGAAAAAACTGTCACATGGTGTCCTAGATAATAGAAACATGAAAGCTATTGCTAGACCAGTGCAGAGCCTAACACTGGCAGATGCATTTATAACAGGGAAATAAGTAAAATTCATATCTAAATTTAGAGCATCTAAAGCACAGGTTTAATGGAATGTCATTCTTATTGATCTTTATCAACCTTTATTACTTTGCCCCATATAGGTTTTATATCTCATTCCTCTTTTATCCCTCACATCTCATTACTTTACTCTTTTTATCTGACTCAAATTGAACCTTTGTATCATTTGCTATATTGGTTAGAATTGTGTGTTCAATTATAGGAAATGGCATTGGCTTCACCAAATCAGAGATTACTTTTGAAGTCTGGAGATAAACTGTGGCGGGCATGTGCAATAGTACCATGTGGATGATGTCAAAAAGGTCCTAGACAGCTGCAGTTTTCCCTCCACATCATCTATAGCATGTAATTCTTACCTTCATGCTTCCTAGACGCTGTTGTATCTGCACACTATCCATATACCAGGGAAGAAAAAAAAAGAGGGAGAAAAATCCAAAGGAATATTTAAGCTGACTCTAGATCCTTTTAAAAATATTCACATTTGTTTATGTCACATTCATTGGTTGGAAACAGTTAACATTTGACATGGCCCCCATACATGGGACTGAGACAAAATTGAGACTGTCCTTAGGAAAGATGAATAGTTTGGAGTAGACAACTAATGTGCAGTGACCCTCCTGAGTTAATACTGTTTTCTACCTCCTGTTTTAACTGTAATCATACAGTTAGATCACAATTTTTTAATCCAATTGATTGATTTATTATACAACCCCTTTCTCAAAAATCATTACAAATACCTGACACTAATTCATTATATTATGTAACAGTGATTTTCAAAGTTCAGTGTGTATTGACAGTACCAGGAAGGCTAGTTAAAACAGATTGCTGGGCCCTACTTCCAGATTTTCTGATTCAGGAAGTCTGAGATGGGGTCTAAAAATTTGCATAACTAACAATTTCTAAGGGATGCCAATGCAGCTGGTGCAAAGGCGACACTTTAAAGGAAACTATTTGGCAATTTTGAAGGGATATTTTATAGAGTTCAGTTAGATTCTCAAGTTCAGGCTTTGGTGGGTCATGCTTTCCACATCTTTACAGGTTAGGGCATGTATTTTACCTTTTGAATGAGGTTATGGGAGAGTCCAAAGTGAGTTTTTATTTTATGTGTTATTTTAGTAACACAAACAATAAATGATTATACTGAAGCCTATAGGGTTTTCTATGTACACCATCATGTCATCTGTGAATAATAACAGTTTTACTTCCTCCTTTCCAATATGGATGGCTTTTATTTCTTCTTGTCTGATCGCTGTGGCTAGGACTTCTAGTACATTTTGAATAAGAGTAGTGAAAGCAGATACCATGTCTTGTTCCTGATCTTAAGGGAAACACTTTTAGCTTTTGCCCATTGAGTATGATGTTTGCAGTAGGTTTTCATATATGACCTTTATTACGCTGAGGTATGTTCCCTCTATTTCTACTTTGCTGAGTGTTTTCATTATAAATGGTGTTGGATTTTATCAAATACTTTTTTCTGTATCTATTGATATAATCATGTGATTTTTGTCTTTCATTTTTTTCTGTGATGTATCACATTTATTGACTTACAAATATTGTGCCATCCTTGCATACCTACAGTAAATCCCAGTTGACCATGGTGTATGATCTTTTTAATGTGTTGCTGGATCCAATTTGCTAATATTTTTTTAGAATTTTAGCATCTGTGCCCATCAGAGATATTGGCCTGTAATTTTCTTTCTTTATTGTGTCTTTACCTGGAGTAGATTAAATATAAATAAATAAATAAATTCATTCTTCATGGAAATATTTTGAATGGCAGAGAAAAAGAGCCCATGCTGGATACTGACCCCAGGCCCAGGCTATTGGTACCTTCCAGAGAGGTGACTCTGTTAGTAATTTGATGTGTATTTTCCATATCTTTTATTTTCAATTCAATTATATTGTAAGTGATTATATATGTATATATTTATTACATACATATGCATACTTAAAATTTATTTATGTATGTATTACATACACGCATGTACTTATAATTTATTACTACATGCATTTTTCATGGTATTGCTTTTGTCTGCTTAACAATGTCTTAAATATTTACATAAAATATGATTTTTAAAAACTACAAATGCAGATTTTGTAAAATAACAACATTCATCTACCTGTTGAATGTAGGCTGTATTAATACTAGAAGTATAGGTGATATAAATTATAATATAAAAAATACCAAAGTCATTTTCAGTTGATGTCGAAAACTTCTAAATAAACTTTGTGTTTTAACCCAGGTCTCTTTAGATAAGTCTTTTCTTTATTACACTGGGAAAGATGAGGCATTTATCAGTTTTTCCTAAGTTCATAACTATATATTAACTTGGAAATATAGCTTAAATAAATGCTTTAAAATAATATTGATTTCATTTTCCCATTTATAAAAGTGACGTGTTCACTGTAGCAAATCAGAAACATAATACCACATGATATCATTTATATGTGGAATGTAAAGAACAATTAAAAAAAAAGAATAGAAACATTTATAAATACAGAGAACAGACTGATGGATGCCAGAAGAAAGTGTGTTAGGGATCAGGGTGAAAAAATGGAATGGGATTAAGTACTAATTAGTAGTTACAAAATAGTCATGGAGATGTAAGGTAAAGCATAGGGAATATAGTCAACAATATTGTAATAACTATGTATGGTGCCAAGTGGGTACTTGAATTATTAGAGGAAGACTTTGTAACCTATATGAGCATCCATCCATAGTGCTATATACTTGAAAGTAATGTAAAATAGTGTTGAATGCAAACTATAATTTAAAATAATATAATAATACTAAAAATATAAAAATGTAATGAAAATAACAGGTATTCAGACAATGAAAATAGCCATTATCAATGTTTTATTCTTTCATAATAAGATTTATCTAACTTTATAATATCTGCATAGATGAAAATATGCAGATGTTATAAATGTAGATGAGTATAATTTTTGAATCATACTGTTATACATTACATCTTACTTTTTTCATTATATAATGTCATTTAATAATTTTAGAACCATGACTTTTTAGTATTTCTAAAATATTCTATCACAATGGCCCTTAGTTTTCCTCTTTTCTCCTGGATGTTTATTTTACGTTAATTTTTCATCTCTATTTATTGTCATAAATATTCTATCTAGTTAAATTTATCAATATTTTCATTGTGAATTTTCTTAAAGCTTTCCTGGCATTTTTTAAAATATACATTAAGGTATTGTTAACTATACAGGCTCTATGCTATACAGATCTCCAGGAAACACTCATCTTGCATAACTGAAACTTTATACCTTTTGAGAAACATTATACTTTTCTATTTTCCTCTCCCCACAACTCTTGGCAACCAGCACTTTACTCTCTGCCTCTATGAGAGTGACTATTTAAAATTCCTTGTATAATTGGTGTCATGTATTATTTGTCTTATGCCTGGTTTATCTTATTTAGCATAATATTCTCCAGATTCATCATACAGTATGATGAAGTTGATTCATCATACAGTATGATCAGTGGAGGCAGAAATAGTATTTGACAAAAATTCAATTTCTTTTATGATTAAAAAGCTCTCGACAAATATGATATAGAAGGAGCTCACCTGGACACAATAAAGGCCATGTATGAAAATCCCTCAAATAACATCATTCTCAGTGATGAAAAAACTAAAGTCTTCTCTCTAAGATCTGAAACAAGGCAAGAGTATTCCTTCCACCACTTCTATTCAACATGGTACTAGAAGTGCTAGCCAGAGCAGTTAGGCAAGAAAAGAAAATAAAAGATATTCAAATTAGAAAGAAAGAACTAAAATTTTATTATCAATTCTGATTTTGTTTTTTGCTTAATAAGTCTTTAACATCTCAAAATATAGAATGTATATTCTTCTATATTTTATATTTAAGTTTTATTTTTTCTTTCTATAAACTCTAACATGCCTGGAACTAATTTTAATATATTGGTAACTTTAATAGAAAGTACAATATTAGCATCTAAGTTAATTTTTTTCCAAATTTTTAATTAATTATCTCAGTAATCATGTATACTATTTTATTCATTACTAATTTATAATGCAACATTATATATACTAAGTACATAAATAGTAAAAAATTTGCAGATTTCAATCTGAATATCTCTATTTTATTAAATTACCACATTATTTAGACAATCAATGCTTTGTTATTTTTTTTTGTTTGTTTCACAGATCTTTATGTTTATTCTTCTAGAAAAACTGCAGGAGCACTTTACCAAAGTCCAAGGAAAATGCTATTTGTAATTTCATATATCTGCTTTAAAATTTATTACTTCTATACATTTAATTGAAATTTTATATTTTTATTTATAGATTTCACATTATTATTTATATTTTTCACATCTCTGTTCAATATATCCTTTTTATTCAATACCTAATGTTCTTTGGATAAACCATAATTTGAGGAAGGGTCCCTATTTTGTTTTCTCAGTAATTACGGACTTTGCCTTCCTGGGCCATATCTGAAGTAGGCATTAGAAAATAGGCCTCATAGGTGGTAGGGTACCAGGGTTATTTTAAGATTCAGTAAGATATGATCTCTTTTAGTCCAGGTTGATGGGATTTTGGGCAGTACATAAACTCATAAGAACTTAGTTAACTATGTATTTGATTATGGCTAGCTTCGTGTGACAGGAATGACATCTACAGTTGTTAACATTGCATTGATTTGATCTCCCATGCCTGCTGTCCCCCTTCTTTTTCTCTGTCTTTCTTTGTCTCTCTCTCTCTCTCCTCATGATCACAGAGATCTTGGACTACCAGCTTTAAGGGAAGAACCACATGGCAAGTCTACTTTTTCTGAGCCAGTTTGTCAAACTGAAAAATTTTCTGCAAAACCCCTCCACAGTTGAACCCTTAATCTGTGATATGTTGAAAGCACCTAACATTTTTAATGACAAACAGCAGTGCCCTTTATTTGACTCTTGCTGATGGGTCAAGTTGATTTAATTGATATTTGTCAAATAAGTTCTCAAGTTTTAACAATGAGGTTGACAAGTTATTGCTTCTTCCTGACCTTTCATTTTTTTCTTGTAAATCAAATGATTTTTTCTGAGATCAACTCTTCTGATAATAATTGCCATAAATGGCTAATAATCTCACAACACATTCTATTAATTGAGTTTGTCAGAATTTTTTCCCTAAATTTAAAAGTTTGCTTGTTATATGATCTGTCTTCCAAATTAGTGTTGGCAAGCCTTTACCAAGTGTTTTGCCACTGCATATCATGTGTTGATGTATTGCCATCTTTTTATCTTCTAATAAGCAATTTCCTTGTGCTGTCTATTGCCTGGTTCCTAAAGACAGTGGGAATGAAGCCCTAGGAGGTTAAGTAGGTGTACCAGGAAAGATAGCTACAAAGTGGTGAAGCTGACATTTGGTACCAGATAGCTTAATTTCAGAGTCCCCCTTTAACCACTGTGCTAAATTGCTATTTTAAAGTTATATATATACAACTTTAACATAATAATATAATATATATTTATATATAAATAATATACACATTTATTGTTGTTCAGGTAGAGTTGTCTCCATTTTCATGCCCCCAGGCCCCCCCACCCATCCCCACCTCGCACCCTTAAACCTACCCCCTTTGGCTTTGTCTGTGTGTCCTTTATACATGTTCCTTAATGGCCCTTCTCCTATTATCCCTATTATCCCTCTCTCCCCTCCTCTTTGGTCACTGTTAGTTTGTTTTTTAATTCAATGGTTGTATTTTGCTTGGTTGTTTGTTTTGTCGATTAGGTTGCACTTATAGGTGAGAACATATGGTATTTGTCTTTTACCACCTGGCTTATTTCACTATGCACCCCAATGTGCACGGCAGCACAATTTACAATGGCCAAGTGCTAGAAGCAACCTAAGTGCCCGTCAGTAAATGAGTGGATCAAAAAACTGTGGTATATTTACACAATGGAGCATATTAAAGTTATATTATACATGGACAAGAAAATAAAATATAATTTATTCTGTTTTATTCATTTATTTTACTTATGCTCTTTATGATCTTGTATCAAATCAGTTGTTCATTATAGATATTAGAAGTAAAAGCACATCTGATGACAAAGTAAGAGTATCTGTTCTCTCTGCTTGTTATCAAGTAATAATCTGCACATTGTACCTCACATACTTAAAACACATAGACACAGAGGACTCCATTTTATTATTTTTAGATATAAACTTTGTTTTTTAGAGTAGTTTCAGATTTACAGAAAAGTTCCAAAGACAGTACAGATAGTTCCTATATAACCTGCATCCGGTTTCCCCTATTATTAATTTATTTTATTACTATGTTATATTTGCTAAAATTAATGAACCAATATCAATGCAGTATTAGTAAAATCCATAGTTTACACTGATTTTTTCAGTTTTTACCTAATGTTCTTTTTTTTTATAAAAAGGAACTATTTAATTAAAAGTTATACAGGTTTAGAAAAATGGCAGAATTCTACTGTTAAATTGCTCTCCTTTTAGAAACAAAGATACACCCACAAACACACAGTTCTGCCTTCCCCTCTTTGCCCAGTCAGGCTAGTCTCAGAACATGCCAGTCAAAAGTACTGCGGTCCAGAAAAAAAAAAAAAAAAAGCAGAAATCTGCAACTCACTTCTCCTGGTTCCTCCCATGCTCAGCTGGTCAGGTTTTCAAGGTTCCCAGCACCATCAGCTATGTCACCTCGATCTCCAGTTCTTAAACCAAAACCACAGGCATCTCCTCATGGCCTGCCAGTGAGAATCCTTTTACCCCTTTTTTTCCCACATAGTCTCACATTGTCCCTTAGTTTTTACCTAATGTTATTTTTTAGTTCCAAGATTTTATTCAGTATTACACTTAGTTGTCATGCTTGCTTCCACTCTTCTTGTCTGTGACAGTTTCTCAGATTTGACTTGTTTTCAATGGTCTTGGCAATTTTTAAGAATATTAGTTGAGCATTTGTAGGATGTGCCTTTATTTGGTTTTGTTTGGTATTTTTCTCATGATTTTACTGGGGTTATGGGTTTTTGGGGAGAAAAACTACAGAGTTAGAGGATCTTTTTTTATCAGATCTTATCATTGTTATATATTATCTCTATGAATTATTAATGTTGATCTTGATCACCTAACGTAGTGTTATCAGGTTTATCCACTGTGAATTTATTCTGCTTACTTCCATTTCCAATAGAGGGACATCCTACAAATACCTGACCAAATATCCTCTAAACTGTCAAGATCATTAAAAACAAGTAAAGTCTGAGAAACTGCTATAGTCAAGAAAAACCAAAGAAGACAATAACTAAATGTAACATGAATGGAAGCCAATGCACAGACCACACTTAAGGAGTAGAGAGGTATAGTGTTATGCTCTACCTTCCTGAGGGCAAAGTATTTATGTATAAGACACTATCCAAACACTTATAAATGTCCATAAAAACAGTGGTCATTTCCTTATACTACCAATATTTTTCAAACCATGTAAGGTGACACTTCCTTACTTTTCAAAATGAATTTAATCTCTCATCATTGAGATAATTTGAGTCATTATGACCTTTACAGAATGAAAATAACACAATATGCAGCTCACCTAGAGGAAAAGAAATGATGAATGAAGATGTATATATGTATCACTTAGACTTATATTTGTATTTGGGAGCATGTCTATGTATACTTACAACATTTCAAGATAAATCTTTTCTGTACATTTAAATATTATGAGACTAAAATATGGCAAGATGAAAGTTACTAAAATGTCAAACTTAGAAAAGGTGGTAAATATTACTCAGAATGCATCCTTCCTTTGCACACATTTTGTTTTGCTAGATTTGTAACAAGAAATCTACTGTTTTTGTGTGTGGTGCTTGTGCTATCAATACAATGACATTAAAGAAAAATTTTTGAAATTTTTATTGAAATGTTTCATGCATGTAGAAAAACATAACTCTGGAGTATATAGCTCATTAATATTTTGCATGGTGAGTACAAAGTAGGGGAAAAGTAGGTTTATAGCTGTGAGTATGCAACACAGTTTATTATTGTATTATTATGCATTAATTATTGTATTATTTTCCATTGAACAACTGTAAACCTACTTTTGCTCCACTCTGTATTCACCTTCTAAAATATTAATGAGCTATATACTTTATGAGTTGTGTTTTGATCAAGAAATATTACATTACTAGCACAACAGAAACACCCAAGGCCCTCTTTAATTAATATTCTCAAAAATATACATTAGACATCTGGCCAAGATGGAGGCATAGATAGATACACTTTGCCTCCTTGAACAACCAAAAGATGAACAACAAATTTGAAAACAAAAAATAACCAGAACTCCCAGAAAAAATCTACCTGTATGGAAATCTGATAACCAAGGAGTTAAAGAAGAAACATTCATCCAGACTGGTAGGAGGAATGGAGAAGGGCAGTCGGGGTGGAGAGGACTAGTGGAAAACCAGCAGCTGGAGGACTGGGGTGGGCGAGGCAGTGGCTAGCAAACCAGGCAGTCCTACATTTGTGTGAGGATAAACCAGGAGGAACAACTGGAGAGTGAGACAGACCATGCAACCCAGGTTTCCAATGTGGGGAAATAAAGCCTCAAAATCTCTGGTTGTAAAAACCTGTTGTAGTGACAGGAGAAACTCCCAGCCTCAAAGGAAAGTTTGTTGGAGAGACTCACAGGGTCCTAAAATGTACACAAACCCACCCACTGGGGGATCATCACCAGAAGGGCCCACTTTGCTTGTGGGTAGTGGGAGAAGTGATTGAAAGTTGGCTGAGAACTGAGCAAGTGGCATTGTTACTTCTCTGGCCCCTCCCCTATGTACAATGCCACAACAAAGCTATGTGGGTTGCTCTGTTCTGGACTCTACCCCTTATTATGTAACAGGTGGGCTGAGAAAAAAAATATGGCCCAAATGAAAGTACAGATCAAAACTCCATAAATAGAACTAAGTGATGAAGAGAACTATCAGATGTAGAATTCAAAACACTGGTAATCAGGATGCTCACAGAAATGGTTGAGTATGGTTGCAAAATAGAGGTAGAAGTGAAGTCTATGCAAAGTGAAATGAAAAAAATGTACAGAGAGCCAACAGCGACAGGAAGGAAAATGGGATTCAAATCAATGATTTCGACCAGAAGGAAAAAATAAATATTCAACCAGAACAGAGTGAAGAAACAAGAATTCAAAAAATGAAGAGAGGCTTAGAAACCCCTGGGACAACTTTAAACATTCCAACATCCAAATCATAGTGGTACCAGAAAGAGAAGAGGAAGGCAAGAAATTGAAAATTTATTTGAAAAAATAATAAAGGAGAACTTTCCTAATAGGGTAAAGAAAATAGACTTCCAGGAAGTCCAAGAAGCTCAGAGAGACCCAAAGAAGCTGGATCCAAGGAGAAACACACCAATACACGTTAATTCCATTACCCAAGATGAAAGATAATGAGAGAATCTTAAAAGCAGCAAGAGAAAAGGAGAGAGTTACCTACAAAGGAATGCTCATAAGACTATCAGCCGATTTCTCAAAAGAAACCTTGCAGGCAAGAAGGGGCTGGAATGAAGTATTTGAAGTCATGAAGGACAAGGACCTACATCCAAGATTATTCTATCCAGCAAAGCTATGATTTAGAATGGGAGGGCAGGTAAAGTGCTTCCCAGATAAGGTCAAGTTAAAGGAGTTCATCATCACCCAGCCCTTATTACATGATATTAAAGGGATTTATCTAAGAAAAAGAAGAAAAACAATATGAACAGCAAATGACAACAGACCCTCAACAACTGAATATGTTAAAAAGAAAAACAAAAATAAACTAAGCAAACAACTACAACAGTAGCAGAATCACAGAAATGGAGATGAAATTGAGTGTTGTCAGCAGGGTGGGAGAGTGGAGCCAATGAGGGACTAAGAAGCATTAATCGTAGGTACAACATAGACAGAGGGAGATTAAGAATAGTATGGGAAATGGGGAAGCCATTGAACTATGTATGACCCATGGACATGAGCTAAGGTGGGGGGATGCTGGTGGAAGGGGTGATACAGGGCAGATGGGAATAAAGGGGAGAAAAATATGGGACAACCATTATAGCATAATCAATAAAATGTATTTAAAAAATAAAAATGTGTAGAGGACAAAAAATAAACATTAACTTGAATTCTAACACTATAGATTCTGTTTGTTTGATTGTTTTTTTAATGTGTACTTTAATGAGATACTGAATTCATGGACTGGAAGAATTGACATCATTAAAATGTCCATACTATCCAAAGCAATCTAGAAGCAATCTATAAATGAGTGGATCAAAAACTCTGGTATATTTATATAATGGAATACTACACAGTAGAAAGAAAGAAGGAATTCCTACCCTTTAAGATAGCATGGATGGAACTTGAGAGTATTACACTAAGAGAAATATGCCAGGCAGTGAAAGAAAAATACCATATGTTCTCACCCACAGGTGGAACCTAATCAACAAAACAAACAAATGCGCAAAATAGAACCAGACACATGGAAATAAAGAGCAAACTGACAATGACCAGAAGCAAGGAAGGAGGGGGATAATGAGGGAAAGAAAGAGAAGGGGCAAGTCAAGAAAGAAAACAGAGGGCCCATTGGTATGGACAATGTTTTTGGGATTGACTGTGGGATGGGGCTGGGCAAGGGAGATCAAAGGGAAAAATGCAGGACAATTGTAATTGAACAACCATTTTAAAAAAGTATATGAACAGGTAAATTTGTAGAGAAGCTCACCAAGAGACATAAGTTAGGAGACACAAGTGTCCATCTAAATTTTATATATTTATTTTTTATACAACATTTATTAACGTCATTTAATGTACAATTTCTCATTTGTCATTTTGGAAGTCCATTACTGTAAAGATTATTCTTTTGTCTAACAACAAACAGCACCCACATTGTCAGTTCTTATTCTGGACCTCCATGGTGGATAAATTTTATTTCTTCTTAAGACACTAGTTTCCCTCTGTATTTCTGAAGTAATGTTTTTATTATTTCTGTAGTGTGTGGAGAACCCTGATGCATCAGCCAATCTGGTGATTTACTTCCCTTAGATTGCTTTGGAATGAAGAAGTGTGAGATGGTAGTTCTCATGATGTCCAAACTTCTGACACATTGATTTTAGAATTGCCTCTTCTGTCAGGGCGCTTTCTTAATGGAGTATGTGGCTTGACTATCTGAGTGACCCTGCTAGCAGATGCCATCTTCTTGACCAACATGACCCCCAACACCATAAATTGTTTTTGCAATTCATATAAATTAAATCATATTGTGTATATTTTATGTCTGACCTCTCTTGCTTAGTATTTATCAGTTTCAATTATTTTGTTGTGTGCATTTTTAGTTCCTTTATTGTTAATTCCTGCATAATATTTTATTTGGAAAATATCACAATTACTTTATTCATTATATTTTTGGAATTTGGATAGATGCCAGTATTGGGACATTATTAATAGTGCCACTATAAACATTCTTGTACATATATCTTCAGGTGAACAAATATTTCTGTTGCATATATACCAAGGAGTTGAATTGTTGGATCAATTTGCAGTAACATCAGCAGTGTTTGACAATAAGTTCTGATTGCTCCACATTCCCACCAACAATTCATTTTTGTTATTTTCAATTACTCCATTGTTGTTAATATATTAGGGTTTTAATTCTGTATTTACTCACTAAATAACAATTGAATAAGTTGTTTTCATAAATTTACTTATTTAGATATTTTATTATTTTTATAAAGTCTGTTATGTCTTTGCTCAATTTTCTTAGAAGTTGTCTTTTTCATATTGATATATAGTTTTTCTATATTTTGGATGACAATACTTTGCTGAACATATATATTATCAATGCCCTTTTGTAATGTATAGGTTATATTTACAATTTTTAAAGGTGCCTTTTAATAAAGAGAAGTGTTAAATCTTAATATAGATATGCATGTGCATATACATGCATTTACTTTATTGTTGATGTTTCCTTATGTTCTCTTAAGAAATCTTTGGGGTTCCCACCATGATGTTAGCATAGGTAAATGCAGTCCTCAGAACTTCCCACAACCATATCAAAATCACAACTAAACTACAGAACAATCATTATTCAGAGTGCCTGAAAGCTAGCTGAACAGAAATCTAACAACTAAGGATATAAAGAAGAAGCTATATAGGAACTGGTAGGAAGGGTGGAGCTGTGGAATGGTCTGGTCCCACACCCATATGCGGTGGATAAAAGCCTGGAGGAATATCTCCACTGAGGACCTGTAAGGAAAGAAGTGTCCAAATTCCAGATCAGAAACCTCAGCCCAGGCTTCTGGTACCTGGAAGGGACATCCTCACAACTTTAAGCCATAAAACCAGATTTTGGCTGAGTGAGGTGGAGGGATCCTGAAATCCTAGATATTCCTCTTAAAGGCCCTCCTGCACAGACTTACTCAGACTCACTTGCTCTGAGCTCCAGCTCTGGGGCAGCAGCTCAAAAGGCACCAGGGCCTCACGGGAAGAGATTAAACTGTCTGGCTTAAGGGCAAGTGTTAAGGGGCAGTTTTCTTCTGGAAAGAAGGGTTGTCAGAGACCATCGCTACTTTGCTAAACCCTTCCCCAACATTGTGCTGTATCTGAGTCTCCATGAAGCTAACACTGTTAATCCCACCCTGCTGAGATTCCAGCCAATGCTGGCCCACCCAGAGGTTCCCAGTGACTATACAAACTGTCTTTCTTGGCTCATGCTTACGACTTTACTAAAATCTCTCAAGTAAGCAACATCTAGTTTTTATGTAATTTGTACCTCTTACTAAATGGCCCAAGGCCTGGTACTGGCTGCAGCCAGCCTTGATTTACAGCTTGCTTTCTCCTGGGAATCTCCAATCCCAGCACAAGTATCAGTCATCTGAAGATCTCTCCTGGGCTCATGCTGGATGGATCTGTGCAGAGCATAGATGGAGGCTGACCTTGCAGTTCCTTAGAGGCCCCAGAGCCAGTGTACTCCTCTGTCAGCTTTAGACCACACCACATCACAACCCAACCACCTCCATGAGCCACACACTCAAGGGGTGGACTTGGTAGGCAGTAAAGCTCCACTAAAGCAAGTCCTGCTCTGTGGGTCATCCCCTGCACAGCAGCTCCTCCTCTATAATCACAGCTAGTCCTTGCATCTAAGGGTCTTGCATCTGTCCCTCTCAATGGTATGCCAACAGCAATCAACCCTCAAGTACAATAGGACAGTGCACAGAGCCAACACAGGGGTGCACCTAGAGCACAAAGTTGGGTGATTAGGGAGGCTGTGTCATTGGACCCTAAAGGACACTTACTACATACAGCCACTCTACTAAGTTGGGAGACTTATCAGGTTTACCTAATACATTGAAAGAAATACAAGGAGGTTGCCAAAATAAGAAGACAAAGAAACAGGTCCCAAATGAAAGAACAGAACAAAACTCCAGGAAAAGAATGAAACAAAATGAAGGCAAGCTAACTACCAGATAGAGTTCAAAACAATGATTATAAGGATACTCAATGAACTTAGTGAGAGCTTCAACAGCATAAAAAAAGACATGAAAACCATTTAAAAAAAGTCAGAAATGAGGGATACATGAACTAAAATGAAGAATAAGTCCTGGGGAATAAACAGTAGAGTAGATGAACCAGCGTAGATGAGCCAGAGAATCAAATCAATGAAAACACTCAATCAGAACAGCAAGAAAAAAAAGAATCTCCCCAAAATGAAGACAGTGTAAGGAGCCTCTGGGACTTTAAGTATATCAACATTCACTCATGTGGATGAGAGAAGAAGAGAGAGAGCAAGAAATTAAAAATATATGTGAGAAATAATGATGGAAAACTTCCCTAACATGGTTAAGGCAATACACATACAAGTGCAGGAAGCAGAGGGTACCAAACAAGATGAACCCGAAGAGGCCTATACAAGGCACATCATAATTAAAATGGCAAAGTTTGAAGACAAAGAGTGAATCTTAAAGGTAGCAAGAGAAAAGCAGTTAGTGAATTGCAAGGGTCAGCTGATTTCTCAAAAGAAACTACAGGACAGAAGGGATTGGCAGGAAATATTCAAAGTGATGAAAAGCAAGATTACACTCACTACCCAGCAAAGCTATTGTTAAGACTCGCAGGACAGATAAAGAGCTTCCCAGACAAGAAAAACCTAAAGGAGTTCATCACTGCCAAACCAGTATTACAAGAAATGTTAAAGAGTCTTCTTTAAAAATAAAAAAAGGAAAAAAGACAATAATAAAATAGCAATAAATACATATCTAACAACAACTATTTTAAATGCAAATGGATTAAATGCTCCAATCAAAAGACATACAGTGACTCTAGGGATAACAAAACAGGACCCTTACATTTGTTGTCTACAGGAAACTCACTTCAGATCAAAAGACACACACAAACCGAAAGTAAAGGAATGGAAAAAGATCGTTTATAAAATGGAAAGAAACAATAACTCTGGGGTAGCAATACTTAGACAAAATAGTAGCACCTCACAGCTAGAAAGCACTTAAAATTATTCACAAAACAATTGCAATATGTTGTTTTACTTGAACCTTACATTTTTTAGGTTTTTCAAAAGCTTTATTACACGAATACATGATATGTGCATAATAAGATTTCATGTAACTACATCTAAATAATCTTTAGTAGTATTTTGTGAAGTAGAATGCTTGACACAGTAATAAAACAAGCTACACTATGCACCTACCAGGCATTGTGTAAACTACTGCACATTACAGAGATTTGAAAAAAAATCACCATTTAATGTGTGAAAGGATTTTGGTGGCTGAGTTGAGACAAGAAACCAAAATTCCCACTTGACAGTAGAGAAAGAATCCCATGGGTGGAAATTTCTTTTACAGAGATTTTTATCCAGGTGGTTTTATTTTAACTTTATGCCTCAGTTCGCTTGAAAGAAAACAACATATGGCATGATACATACGGATTTTGTGAGAGCTTGCTAGTTTAGTTCTCTGCCATGGAATCTCACCCTACAATCTCTCCTGGGTGGTGTTATTATATCAGATTAACATTTTTTCAAACACAATACATATAGCTTCTTTTCAAACTTTCAACTCTCCCCTGCATCATTCCTGGCTACATCACATGCCCTCTCCCTCTTTCTTCTGAATGAAATGCAAATTCTCCAATCTAGCTATTCAGAATCACCATCATCAATTAAGACCACATTTAACCAATTAGTCTCTAAATGCACGCTCTCAATTTCTCTACATGGATCACTGAACATGGACCTGTTCATGATAAATTTGAAGCCTCTGTATATCATTCCTCATTTTAGTTGAAATAACTTTTTCTACCTTTTTCACCTATTTCAGTTCACTGGTTGATAAGAAATCTTGGTATTCTAATCCTAATTACCCTCAAGACTCAACTGCTCAACTGAAATTTCACCTTCGCGATGATTTCTTCAGCTACATGTGGACTACAGCTCATGTTCACTTTAAGGTCCTAAGGGGTGGTCTTTTACATATTTTATAGTCTTCATATTTAATACAAAAACTTTATTAACACTTGTTAAATGAATAAAGATCTTTCTAATTATAACAGAGTGTCCAAATGTCTTGGGAATATGAGGTAAATAAAAAATCTTTTAAAGTTTGTGGTAGTATTTCCTAAACTTCAATGTATTCCAGGATGAATTGGAAAATTTTAAAATATCCATCCTCTAACCAGAAGATTCTGATTCAGTATATCTGGAAATATCATGAGTTTCACTATTGTTGTTTTTATGTTTCATAGAGAATTCTCATCTGTAGTCATGGTTGACAACTGCTCTTTTTAAGACTGATGATAAATAGACCATCCCTCAGCAATAGACTTCATTTGTTAATTAAAAAAGAGTATGAAAAATTGTTACACATATTTTTAAAAACCCTTTACTTACAAGTTGTACCACAATAGTTCTATCTAATTATGTTTAGATAGTCATACTAATTAAAGATTAATCACAAAAAGCCTACTGATATAAGGGGCTTATCTTCATTAAATCTGCTTATGAAGTTAAGATAGCTCAGTGAGTATAATGAAGAGAATCTTAAAATCCTGTGCTAATAAAAAAATTAAAGCCTAATAAATACTTGTTGATTAATTGACTTAGAGTCTATTCTAGATGTGCTTTCTGAATTCTGCTTTCTGAATGTTGTTTTCTACTTATTTTTAAATCCCATGGAATGGATGGGAGATTATTCTAAAACCAACAATTATTTTCCTATATTAGTGTTTTTTTTTTTATTTTGGAAAAGAGAGTTATATAAAAAAGAAATGTTGTATTTTGTGGGACTTTGCAGTGAACATCAGTTGTACAAATTGTCATACCCTGAAATGTGACAACTGTCATACATAATAAATGCTTATAAAAAGTGGTTAACCTATATAAAATAGAGTCTACCCCTAGATCTACAAGGTATCTTTCATTCTTATCTACTTAATTTCAGTAAATATATTATTTTCCTGAAATTTGCAATATTATGTTGTGTTTACACATACATGTATAGTATATATAGTACTGTATATACATTCAGTATGTATATGTAGATTAAATATTTAGGTTTTGGCTTTCTATTTCCTATATACATGTATGTGCACACACATGTGTATGATTTCCACACATTTGGACAAAGTGTCTATGGAGACATTTGGCCCATGCCATAAGGTCCTTGATAATTAGTACTGTCAAAAACACTCATGCTTAGAAAATGTCCCTGGGTTCAAATAACACATAAGGTTTATTTGTACTTTTAGTTTACAGGATTAATACATAAAAATACTACTATATTGCATTTGTTCAATAATTGTGTGTGGCTCTGTTGTCAATAATAATCCTTCTTAGCTTGGAAGCCTGGCTGGTAATGGAACATGGGGTTAGCTAGATTGGTTAGCATGGACCAAATTCTCTACATATATTTTGAGCAGGACCACATATCAAAGACTATTTGGTATGACCTGAATAATGTTTCAGTGGCAGGTGAGAAGAAGTTCCACCAAGGCTGAATAATGTAGATTCCTTGTCCACAGTGCATGGACTATTGTGAAACCTGTTTGATATCTTTTGAATTTTGTCTTTTTGCAGCTGAGGCTTTCCCTCTTTTTATACAAGGGGGTTGTCCTCTTATATACAAGTAGGACAGTTCCCTTTAAACAAACAAGATACTCCAAACATTTAGGGATGTTGGATAAGCTAATGCACAGAATGTGTCTCAGAGCCTCTGTTATTCTTTTATACTCTCATATTAATCCACAGGTTCATGAAAACTTCTAACCCTTTAATTAATTACTTTGTATTTTTACCATACCAGAACCTTTGTTCATGCTTATTTCACCTAAAACTCCCTCTACCCTACTCAGTATGTAATGCCTGACTCAAATCTCAGGTCATCCACTGACATTTCTCTGATCACACTTAGTAAACTATTATTCCTATTAACTCCTATAGACCTTACTCTTGACAATACGTAATTTAAAAATTTATACTGTCTGGTACTAACATTATCTTTACATTTTTGCTTGTCCCACTTTCCTGTTTTCATTTCTATTTTTTTAGTATAAGGTTTATAATTCATATTTATTTGCTTTCCCCCTAATATCAAATACAGTATCAAGGTTAATAAATGTGTTGGATGATCCATATTTTATGGTAAATAAAATCAAGCTCAGTGTTCTAATTTCTGGATTAAAACTGGCAAATATTTACATGGTGTCATGCTTGTAAGACATTTCTGAAATTCTAAATATAAGCAAATTCTCTGTTGTGATCCCTTTTTCTGTCAAAATCCTGAATGGTTCATTACCCACAAGCTGTAGTGTAATAATAATATGTCCTATAACAAAAGTAGGATCCAGTCATGGGAATGAGAATTGGCAAAGAATTGCCATTCTACAAACATGTTTTCATAAAAACACACTGAAGTTTCAACATGATTTAGTTAAAATTTTCCAACTGCTTAAAAGTAATTTACATTCTCACCTCCAAAAATATTCCCAAAATGATATAAATACTGAAATTATCTATTATAAAAAACTGGTGTTAATGATTTAAGTCATATCAAATTATTATGATCCAACCATCAGTCAGTTAGTTTCCAGATTTGTTAATTCAGCATCATCAAGATTTGGCTGAAGTGTTCTAACGCATGGAAACAAAGCAAGAAGTTGCCAGAAGTGTAATTTTACCTTATTATCATGCCCCTCGTTTCTTTTAGAAAAAGTGACCCTGTTAGACCCATAGCTAAATCCCACATACAAAAATAAGCTTTGAATATTTTCGTATTATTATTATTTTCATGGTAGAGAATGTAGCATTTATCTCATTGAATTGGCTCAAGACAAAAAGAATAGTACAAAAAACAGTTTTAGCAGAGTAAAATGAAATCATGAATTAATGTCTGGGAAAGTAATGTACTTAAAGCCTGAAAATATCTGTGATTTTGAGTGTAAAAGCATTTTGACATCTCTGGATTATATTATTTGGAGTTGAAATGGAGTACCATTTTCTGTGGTGAAAAAAATCACATTAAAATTGCTGCAAAGTTTGAGAATAATGACTCTGAAAATAGACAGGTTGTCATTAACTACAAAGTCATTGCTTTTCTGTGTCTTTAGTACTCTATTAAAAATTTAGATAACTAAGTATTTTGAATATGAAGCATAGCCTCTTTGGATTCATATACAAGTGGTGAGCTTATTAAATGTCTCATGAAGCATTTTAAAACTGAGCGTAGTGAGAGTGACAAAATCTCCAAGATTCAACTATACATATATTTCATATGTCTGAAACTGTGAATGAAATTCTCATAAAATATATCTTATCTATTTTCACAGTCTGGGATAGCTATATTTAATTGAATTTATTTTTTAACACTTTCAAATTTGTTTATTTTATTTTTGTTTTTTTCACACTTTTTTATTGTTCAAGTGCAGTTGTCTCTGTTTTCCCCCAACCACTCCTCCCCACCCCAGCCATCCCCACTTCCCATCCTTGATTCTACCCTTCTTTGGTTTTGTCCATGTGTCCTTTATACATGTTCCTGAAAAGAGAACCAACCATATGGGAAAACATATTAGCCAATGATACCTCAGACAAGGATTTGATCTCCAAAATATATAAAGGACTTACATGACTCCACTCCAGGAAGACAAATAACCCAATTAAAAAATGGGCAAAGGACTTGAACAGACACTTTTCTGAGGAGGACATACAAAGGGCCCAAAGACATATGAAGGGATGCTCAGCATTGCTAGCCATCAGAGAGATGCAAATTAAAACTGCAATGAGATTTCACTTCACACCAGTCAGAATGGCCATCATAAACAATCAATAAACAAGTGTTGGAGAGGTTGTGGAGAAAAAGGAACCCTAGTGCACTATTGGTGGGAATGCAGACTGGTGCAGCCACTGTGGAAAACAGTATGGAATTTCCTCGGAAAACTAAAAATGGAACTGCCTTTTGACCCAGCAATTCCACTGCTGGGACTATACCCTAAGAACCCTGGGATAGCTATATTTTAAGGTCTAGAATAAAAGGCTCTTTCAATATTATAATTGTTGGTAAAAATTAAGGCATGATCATTATATTAGAAAATCACACTTGAAATGATGGAAAATAATCTATAAAGCATAAATCCAAAATTAATATTCTAAAACTCATTTACATAAGCCAAGTAGTTTTATGTTTCTGGCATTCATTGTCTTTTGAGGTTAACTGTCCATATTTTTAATAGCAATAGGTTTAGCTTATTCAAAGAAATATTAAAAACTCTTTGATTTTTAGAAACACAAGTGACACATATTTTAAGAGTATGCACCTGTAAAACAAAAGGCCAATGTTACATGTTGTAATAATGCTACTTCAAGTGAAAATAATATTTTATTTATTTATTTATAATTTTCATTAAATTTATTGGATAACATTGGTTAATAAGATTATAGAGGATTCATGGACAACAGAGTGGTGATTTCTGGGGGGAATGGGGTATAAAGGGACTAAATGTTAATGGAAAAATACAATAAAGATTAATAAAAAAGATTATATAGGTTTTAAGTGTGCATTTTGATGACACATGCTATGTATATTGCATTGTATTCCTACCACCCAAAGTCAAATCATCTTCTGTCACCATATATTTGACCCCCTTTCCCCTCTATTACCCCCGAACCCTCTTCTCTCTGGTAATCACCATACTGTTTTCTGTGACTATGAGTTTTCATTAGTTTGTTTTTTTTTTGTTCATCTTTTGCTTTCACTTTTATATCCCACACATGAGTGAAATCGGATGTTTCTTAACTTTTCCTATTTGACTTATTTCACTTAGCATGATATTCTCAAGGAAATAGTATTTTAGAAACAAATAATATGCAATGAGTTATTCTCACTACCTTTGGTCTCTTTATTTTGGTGGTGATTCACACAAAGTCTAAATAATTTGCTTCAGGTTTCACAAAATATGCAAAGTACTTCTTGGAGTAGTTAGCAATGCTATACTATTCTAAGCAAGGAATATATTTATAAAAGGAACCTGTTGTGCTCAGTTCAGACTTTTGCATGATGAGGACTTGCCATGTCCACAGACATGTTTATTTGGGGATGACAAGCTGAAATTGAGCTATCACCTACTCTTCAATAGCTGTCCATTTAAAATAGATCCAGTAGCCACCAAGAAAGTGCTGAGCATATCTAGACTGGAATGCATGTCACCACAGACACAGTGGACTCTAATGGGATAAGAACACCACTGCTGTAGGTCATCGGTGAAGCAGGTAATGGAAAAGCAGTGAGACTAATCCACAGTTACCAAAATAGGGTAATAATATAATTTAGGCCAAGTTAGTCCCTAAAACATGTTGAGAAAGTCTTCATATTTCTGAATGTGTATATTTTTAGACCACAGTTTTAATAGCACGGTATCTTAGAGGTGAACGTGCTGACTTAAAATAAACATATACCATAGAGTGTAATGGTAGGAGCTCAGGCTCTGCAGCGAAGCCAGCTTTACTTTGGGTCCTGGTGGTAGCTTGTAATCTCCATGAGTTTGGGCAACTTACTTAAACTTGGTAAGTCTTCATTTCTTCATTAATAAATTTAGTAATTCTATCAAGCTTAAAGAGGGGTTTTAAGGCTTAAGAGAGATAAACAATATAAAGTGCTCAGCACAAGGCCTGGAAAACAGTAAATATTCAGTAGGTGCTAAATATTTTTATATGGTCTATAAAAATGAAGTTCACTGTTGGCATAGATGTATAACACACATAATGATTCTTACAGGACCCAGTCTTCTTAATTAACAATGTTATGTATGTACATTCCTATTTATTACAGTAGAAACAAGAAAACTACAGGTTATTTTCTAACATCCATGTACACAGATGTTTTCCACAAGTCATCAAGGAAAATATGTGATGATTTAAGCATTATACTTTTAAGAAAACCTTATTAAGTTCATTGTTAGGTCTGCCCATAAGTATCAACTTATGTCATGGACCATTTATTTGTATTCGGTAATTTAACAATCTTGATTTAGTTTCTCACATGAAGAAAACTATATATATTTGTATTAGAATAAAAATGTCATGTCTAAAAGTGTATCAAATATTGTTTTGGACATAAGATTTAGTTCATTAAATTTTTTTATTGTTTTTCAGTTACAGTTGCCCGTCATTTTTCCCCATTGTTTACCTCTACCCCATCCCTTCCCACTCCTACAGTCAACCCCCACCATTGTCCATGTCCATGAGTCCTCTATTTATGTTCCTTAACATGCCCCTCCCCTTCCATCCCCCATGATCCCCTTCCCGCCTCCACTCTGGTCACTGTCAGTTTGTTCTTTATTTCCAAGTCTCTGGTTCTATTTTGCTTATTTGTTTATTCTGTTGATTAGGTTCCATTTACAGGTGAGATCATATGGAATTTGTCTTTCACTGCCTAGCTTATTTCACCTAGCACTTAGCATAATAATCTCAAGTTCCATCTCTGTTGTCTTGAAGGGTAAGAGTACCTTCTTTCCTTCTATTCTGTAGTATTCCATTGTGTAAATTTACCCCAGGTTTTTAATTCACTCATTTACTGATGGGTACTTAGGCTCTTTCCAGCACTTGGCTATTGTAAATAATGCTGCTATGAGCATTGGGATGAATAGGTTCTTCTGAATTGCTGTGTCAGGATTCTTAGGGTATAGTCTCAGCACTGGGATCAATGGATCAAAAGGCAGCTCCATGTTCAGTTTTCTGAGGAAATTCCACAGTGGCTACACCAGTTTGCATTCCCACCAACAGTGCACTAGGATTCCCTTTTCTCCACAGCCTCTCCAACACTTGTTGTTTGTTGGTTTGTTTATGATAGCCATTCTGACTGGTGTGAAGTGGTGTCTCATTGTGGTTTTAAATTGCATCTCTCCAATAGCTAGTGATGTTGAGCATTTTTTCATGTGTCTCAGTGACCTCTGTATGTCCTCTTTGGAGATATGTCTGTTCAGATTGTTTGCCCAATTTTTAATTGAAATGCTTGTCTCCTAGTGTGCAGTCATGTGAGTTCCTAATATATTTTGGAGATCAAACCTTTGTCTGAGGTATCATTGACAAATATGTTTTCTCATACAGTTGGTTCCCTTTCCATTTTGTTGACGTTTTCTTTAGCCATGCAGAAGCTTTTTAATTGGATGAGGTCCCATTTGTTTATTCTTTCCTACATATCCCTTGCCCTAGGGGATGTATTGGTAAAAGTATTGCTGTGTGGGATATCTGAAATTTTCCTGCCTATGTTTTCCTTTAGGAAGAAGTAAAGCTCTCACTATTTTCAGATGACATGATAATACATAGAAAACCATATAGACTCCACTTAGAAAGTTCTCAACATAATAAATGAATTTGGCAAAATGTCAGGATACAAAGTCAACATTCAGAAATTGATGGCATTTTTGTACAGCAACAATGAAATAACAGAAACAAAAATTAGCAAAAAAATCACATTTACTATAACAACAAGAAAAATAAAATATTTAGGTATAAACTTAACCAAGGAGGTAAAAGACCTATGCTCAGAACCCTACACAACACTGAAGAAAGAAATTAAGGAAGACACAAATATTCTTCTGAATTCTATATCTGATAGTTTGCTTGCCTCCATTTCATTTAGCTCTTTTAGTGGGAGTCTCCCATCCCTTTTGACTGCATATACCATGCTCATGGTATATTCCATATACTCCATATGCTCATGGAAGAATTAACATCATCAACATGTCCATATTACCCAAAGTGATTTATAGATTCAACACAATCCCTATCAAAATACCAAAGACATATTTCAAAAACGTGTATGGAATTGTAAGTGATCCCAAATAGCTTCAGCAATTTGGAGAAAGAAGAACCAAGTAGGAGGGATCACAGTATCTGATATTAAACTATATTACAAGGCCACTGTAATCAAAACAGTCTGCTACTGGCATAGACCAAAGGAAAAGAATAGATAGCCCAGAAATAAATCCATGTCATTACCATCAGTTAGTATGTGACAAAGGGGACAGGAACATAAAGTAGAATAAAAATAGCACCTTCAATAAATGGTGTTGGGAGATCTGGAGAGCTACATGCAAAAAAAGAATGAAACTAGAACACCAACTTACACCATACACCAAAATAAAGTCAAGGTGGATAAAATACTTAAATATTAATTATGACACCATAGTTCATTTAAATTTAAGTGGTTTAAAGTATCCATTATTCCATACCAAATTTCTTCTTCAAAATTTCTATGGAATCACACATAGTCAAAGTATAATCTAAGGAGTATCTAAGTATTATCATATGCTAATGGAGAAAATGGATTAGTGAAAATTAAGAAATCAGTTTGAATAATGCTGTGTCACATATTATGGTATATTTGGTGGCTCTGATAGAAATTGTGATGAGACATTAAAACTTAGCTAATTTTTTGGAAATGTGCAATAACTGTCTCATATTATAAGATGGTTTGTATTAATGTTCCACAATGAGAGACCAGTTTCAACTTATTCATTTCTAAACAGATACTTTTGGTAGAGAATGATAAGAATGGCTATAATTTCCCCTGCAAATAGTTGCTAATTTTAGAGTGTTTGTATGAGAGAAGTTAAGCTTTATAGTTATTATGTTATAGGATGATGCATTTTAGTGAGAATTACTTAAATTTAACAAAAAACCTAATCTGATTTAATTGGCAAAGATCATTAACTGATATTCCTGTGATTTATTGTTTTATGCCATTGGATCAACCTGTATATGCCATGGGAATTTCAATTCTGTTTAACCTACAAAACCATTTAAACTGAGCTACTTATCTCAGTATAGGTTAAACTTAGACATAGCTTTGATTGGCTCTTCGATTTGTCCTCCCTACCATACTATATGAAGTCAGGAATTATTATTTTTTTAATTATTCTTTTTTTAAAGATTTTATTTATTTATTTTTAGAGGGGAAGGGAAGGAGAGAGGGAGAGAAATATCAATGTGTGGTTGCCTCTCATGTGTCCCCTGCTGGGAACTGGCCTGCAACCCAGGCATGTGCCCTGACTGGGAATCGAACTGTGATCCTTTGGTTCACAGGCCCACGCTCAATCCACTGAGCTACACCAGCCAGGGCAGGGATTATTATTTATAAAATCAGGTAAGGGATTTAGTCATGCAGAAGAATTGTGAAGTAGTTTGTCATTAAACTGATTCTGTGTAGCTAACACTGTTGTTACTACGACTCACTTGAATTGCAGTTGCCGGGCCCGTTTCTACAGGTCCCTATATCATTTGCTTCCTCCTACTTGTATGGCCTCTTGTTTTGCTTCTCTTACCTTAGCTAACTTTGTTACATCAGGGAGAAATTGAGACAACTGTACTTCAACAACAATAAAAAACATGAAAAAAATTATGTGTAAATGATAGCAACTTACACAATGGAACAACTTTAGTTAGTGTAATAATATTGTAATAAATTTTGATATTCAGAATTGAAATAAATTCTTCTTGAAGCAGAAAACTTTGGTGACAGTATTATTTTTTGTAATGTACTAAGAGATAACTTTAAAATATTTTGTTATAATGTCAAATTTTAAAACATTTTAACACTGAAAATTGAAAACTATTTAAATGTTATTATGTCCAAATGAACAGGACTTATCTTAAAAGAAATATATATATACATATATATATATATAATGTTCTAGTCCAGGTCCTATGAATAAATAGACATTTATCAAGTACTCATCATTATATGTTAATATTTAGCAGTTGCAAATTCAGTGTTCAGTAGTACATAATATTTTTTAAAGTATAGGAATTTAACAGATTTTCTAGGAAAACACTGCCAAATAGAACTTCCTATAATGAAGGAAATTTGTTATATGTTATTGGCCACTGTGATAATTAATGCCTAGTGGCATGTGTCTAGTTAGCACTTGAAATTTGTCTAGGGTGATTGAGAAAGTAAAGTTTAAAATTTTGATTTCTATTAATGTAAACTAAATTCAAATAGTCACATATGTCTAGGAACAGATGACAGGCAGCCAAGATATAGAATATGTAATTTTCTCAATTGATAAATATTGCATTTAATGAACAGAAAATGTGACCTTTTTCAAAGTCTCATACAATGAAGACAAAGATCCAGCCATTTGGTATTTGCAAATTTCCTATTAATTTAAGCAACTTTTAACAACCTTACTGTTAATGCTCATGGATGTTAATGCTCATAGATAAGTGAAAGATTTACTGAACTTTGAAGAATGGTTGAGAAAAATAGATCTTGGATCATTCAGGAAAGATTTATTAAAATAATTTTGTGAGCTTTTTGTTTTTATCCTTGTTAAAAATGGCTAGTTTAGAGAAAATGTCCATTTTTAAGAAGTGATTTTTTTGTATTAACCATAACATTAATGGTTTAAATAAACATTCATTTATTACTTCGCAATTTCCGTAGGTCAGCAATCTGAGCATGACTTAGCTGAGTCCCCTGCTTCAGGGTCCCCACAAGGTTATAGTTTCAGGTGTTGGTGGGAGATGCAGTCTCATCCAAAGGCTCAGTCAGAGATGAATCCATGTGCTTATTATGAAGACTCAGTTTGTCAAGAACTGTTGGCCTGGTGTTTTTCATTTCTTGCTGACTGTAGGTTGGATGCCCCCAAATGGAAGTACCTTTTCCATTTGGGTACTTCCACAGGGCGGCATACAACATGGAAGCTTGCTTCATTAGACCAGATGCTAGAAAACTGGAGAAAGAGTGATTGCAAGAAAGATGGGAATTATATATATTTTTGTGACATAAATTCAGAAGTGGCATCCTATAACTTTCACCTTACAAACAAGTCACTAGGTCCAGTCCACACACCAGTAGGGAGGATTACAAAGGACAAAAATATACTAGATGAGGATGATTTGTTGCTATTTTATAATCTGCCCACCACATTAACTAAACAAGATGCCATTTTTTAGGAAGCATGTGATACTTCCCTATACTATTTACCTGAATTCTTGCAAAGAAATTCTGCTTTAAATATTAAGAAGAAATGGAAGATGATGAAGCCATCAGTGTGATTTTTTTACAATAAATTCACATTGGCAACCCAATACTACAAATACCAGTTTTTAATACTGTCAGCTGTGTTTTATGTGCTGTCAGTTGCTAAATGAAAAGTAAAAGCTGGAAAAATTCTACTGCAGGAAGTTTTAGTTATCAACTCCTGAATGCCGCATATTGTGTTTAATTTAGTATTGTCCAGTAGCTTTATTGTTTTCAACCTTCCCTCACTGCTAAGGCGATGCTATGTGGTCTTTGCCAATAATTGCACATAATCCTATAAATGCTACTTTTCTCAAAAAAAAAAAAAAGATTTGCTTTTGAGTTAGGAATGGACAAGTTACTCTATTATAAGGTAAATAATTTATTACAGTCTCATAGTCTAAAAGACTGGTCATTACACAATGCAGGCATTAATTACAAAAGGAATCCATACATTACATTCCTATGAATTTTACTTGTTTTTTTAATGTATATTTTATTGATCATGCTATTACAGTTGTCTCATTTTTTTCTCCCCTTTATCTCCCTCCACCCTGCACTCCCTCCTTCCACATTCCTCCCCTTTAGTTCATGTCCATGGGTCATACATATAAGTTCTTTGGCCTCTCCACTTCCTATACTATTTTTAAATCCTCCCTGCCTATTTTGTGCTTACCAATTATGCTTCTTATTCCAAATACCTTCCCCCCCAATCTTTTACCTCCCCCTCCCCACTAAAAACTCTCTATGTGATCTCCATTTTTGTGATTCTGTTCCTGTTCTATTATTTGCTTTGTTTGTTTTTGTTTTTCTATTTAGGTTCATTGTTAATAGTTGTGAATTTGTTGTCACTTTACTGTTCATAGTTTTGATATTCTTTTTCTTACATGAATCCCTATAACATTTCATATAATAATGGCTTGGTGATAATGAACTCCTTTAACTTGACATTATCTGGGAAGCACTTTATCTGCCCTTCCATTCTAAATTTTAGTTTTGCTGGATAGAGTAATCTAGGTTGTAGGTCTTAGCTTTTCATGATTTTGAATACTTCTTTCCAGCCCCTTCTTGCCTATAAGGTTTCTTTTGAGAAATCAGCTGATAGTCTTATGGGAACCTCTTTGTAGGTAACTCTCTCCTTTTCTCTTGCTGCTTTTAAGATTCTCTCCTTATCTTTAATCTTGGGTAATGGAATTAATGTGTATTGATGTGTTTCTCCTTGGATCCAGCTTCTTTGGGACTCTCTGAGCTCCCTGGACTTGCATTTGTATTTCCTTCATCAGATTGATGAAGTTTTCCTTCATTATTTTTTCAAATAAGTTTTCAATTTCTTGCTCTTCATGTTTTCCTTCTGGTACCCCTATGATTCAGATGTTGGAATGTTTAAAGTTGTCCCAGAGGTTCCTAAGCCTCAACTCATTTTTTTTTTTTTTGAATTCTTGTTTCTTCATTCTATTCTTGCTGGATGTTTATTTCTTACTTCTGCTCCAAATCATTGATCTGAGTCCCAGTTTCCTTCCTGTCACTGTTGGTTTTCTGTATATTTTTCTTTATTTCACTTTGTATAGGCTTCATTTCTTCCTTTTTTGCAACCATACTCAACTATTTCTGTGAGCATCCTGATTACCAGTGTTTTGAAGTCTGCATCTGATAGGTTGGCTATCTCTTCATCACTTAGTTCTTTCTCTGGAAGTTTTTTTTTTATTGTTGTTCAAGTACAGTTTTCTCCATTCCCCCCATTCTCCCCTTTTTCTGGAGTTTTGAGCTATTCTTTCATGTGAGCCATATTTCTTTTTCTCAGTGCACCTCTTATGTTGTAAGGGTGCCTTAGGTATTCTCAAGGGCAGGGCAACACACTTTGCTGCATTGTTGTGCTGTATGTGGAGGAGGGGTCATAGAGGTAACAATGCTGCTTGCTTGGCTCTTGCCCCACTTTCACTTACTTCCCTCACTTCCCACAAGCAGATTGTGCCCTTTCTGGTGCTGACTCCCAGGTTGGTGGGCTTGTGTATGTTCTAGGATCCTGTGGGTCCCTCCAACAGATTCTCCTGTGAGGTTAAGAGTTTCTTCTGTGGTTGCAACCCCCACAGGTTTTTACAGTCAAAGGTTTTGATGCTTGTTCCCTGCACTGTAACCCTGGGTTGCACAGTCTCTCTCCTTTGCCAGTTGTTCCTTCTGGCTTATCCACACTGGAATGTGGATATTCTGGTCTACCACCTACATTCACCCACCCAAATCTGCTACCTGCTGCCTTGTCTCCTGTCCTTCCTGCACTGGCTTCCTGTCTCTGCCCCTCCTACCAGTCTAGATGAATGTTTCTTTAACTCCTTGGTTGTTGGACTTTAATACAGTTCAATTTTCTGGTAGTTATGGTTGTTTCTTGTTTTTAAATTGGTTGTTTTACTTCTTTTGGTTGTGCAAGGAAGCTAAGCATATCTAACTATGCCTTCCTCTTGGAAGGAAGCCCACAAATCTTCAGTTGGGTGTTTTTAAAGTATTGAAGATTATGCATCCTTGAAATGACAGACTTTAACTCTGATAACACACTGCTGAGTATATGTTGTATTATTCTTAAAAGATGACAGATTTAAAAAAATATGTATGACATGGGATTTAAATCTTATACCAGTTTCTACAGGATAGAATTTTAAAATAATTAAGCTCATCCACTTGATGAGAAATAATTCTAATACCATTCATACAGTTGTTTTTTTTTTCAGACTAACCATGACTAACCATGTTTTTTTTTCACACTAACCCTGCAGTGATGTCCAACATGTGGCCCATGAACCACATGCAGCCCAGGATGACAGTGAATGCAGTTTAACACAAAATTGTAAATTTACTTAAAACATTATAAGAATTTTTTTGATTACATGTTGCAATATATTTAATGTGTGGCCGAAGACAACTCTTCTTCTTCCAGTATGGCCCAGAGATGCCAAAAGGTTGGACACCCCTACCTAGAGCTTTCAGTTTCCTTAATTTCTTTGCAGCATTTCAGCTTTGTGTACATGTTATCTCTTATTTTCCTTCTGTTTACAGTAAACTTCCATCAACAGTGGTCAATGTTTGTCATCTTTTTTCTCAGGAGACACTAACTCCTAAATTTTCACTTTCTATTTTAAGATGCTTTGTCAAAGTTTGCTTATCAATGATCTACAAATAAAATTAAATTCCCTGAATATTTACCTTCTCCAGTATTGAATGCTTCTCATCTTTTACCATTCTTGCAATGTTTTGCTTCTTCTTTTCTGCTTAAGCTCCTCTCCCTATGACCAACTTACATTCTTTGAATTTGATTTCTTCTCTGACTTCTAAAGTTTAAGTGTGCCTTACAATTGATATTTCTGCTTTTTTTGCTTTTGCCTAGAGTCTTTTAGTCATTGTCTGTTAAAGAAATTATTCACTTAAATGATAATATCTGAGTTGGTGACTTTTAAATCTACATTTTCAGCATTGCCATCACCTTTCTTGAGTGTAAGTTCTGTGTGTGCACTGCACGCTGAGTGTTTACTGTGGGACAAATTTGTGTCTCCTCAGCTAACAGGTAGTTGGCACTACATTATATTATATTCTACCATAAACAAAGTTATCTTTGAACTTTTATTCCTTCTTTCAAATTTAGCACTTTTCTCCCCGCTGGCTAAGCTTAAAATAAAAGTTGTCTTTGACTCTTGACTTAAAACACAGAGATTAATGACCTTTCCAATTTCAAGTTTTCTCACCCCAAAATGCACATAATAGTAAAACCCACATTTGACTGTTGTTCTAAATATTTAGTGACATAAAACATTCCATATGCTTAGCACAATGCTTGCCATGTAATAATCCCCTTTGTTGTCCTTATTTCCTATTTAGAATGTGATGATTTAGTATTTGAATATGTTCACCTTTAAAATTTTATAGTATTCTTGAAATTTCAGTCAAAATGTCTGTGAAATATTTTTGGATCTTGACAAAATATATTTTAGTAGACAAGATTAGACTAGCAAATTCTGAAAAAGAATAAGTCTATATGTTATTGTAGCTGTTCTTACAGTTTAGTTTTATATCTGATAAACACTATTTGTGCAATAAGAAAAAAATTCTACATAAAATAATTAATTGAGAAAATTAAAAAGTACATACTGTTTGAACTGCAACAAATTAAAAATTTTATCCATAAAAAACTTAAAATAGATTGAAAAAGCAGACAATTTTTTAAGAAGGAAATATTGTTCATGAGTGTTTAAGATACTATATCAGCAACACATGATAGTCTCTCTTTTATAGCCATGTCATCAGTACTGATTATGGACAGTAATGAGAGGAAACAAAAATAGACAAACTATATAATTTTATAAGTAAAACTTAGGATCTCATCAAGGTTTTAATTTCAATTTCTATTACAGGTAAATTTGAATGCTTTCCTTCTCTGTTGATCATTATATTTTTCTGTAAAAGTTGCTTTGAAAAATAGTTGAGACAATGCAATAGCGATGGAGGACAGGGGTTGGAGCAGACCGACTTGTAGTTATATATTTCTACTTAAACGCTTTTAGTGACACAATAGCAGATATTGCCCCATGCCCAATTAATTTCTTATCTACACATGTGTCTAAAGAAAATTGAATGACTAGAAACAAAAGAAAAAAAAAAACCCTATGTATTAAGCTAGAGTAGAATGCAATCATGATGAAAGAGTTGGGTTTTCTAATATGATCCAGAATTTAACCACATCTTGTAAACTAATACAATACCAGCACCTGTACTTTAAATGAACTCTATTAACTTGGAAAAGCATAGAAATGTAGAGATTCAGTAGGGAGATTAATACTGAACAGTTTTGCTATTTACAGGAATAAATCCAAGGGAATTCAGAAATGATGTAATAGACAAGGAAAATAAAATAATTGTCATGTTATTTCATGTTTCTGCATATTTAAGCCTTTGGAAAAAAAATTACTGGCAACCAGGGTTCAAACACATTTGACTGGTGAACATGTCTTGGAAGTTGGAGACCTCTGCAGAGGATTATAGACCTATCTCCCCTGCAGTCATTTAATCACATTCCAAAGGGTTGCAAATATCTAAGGACCTTCCCCTCTTCTCCAAGACAGAATTTGTTTATTTGGAGGGAAAGGGGAAGCTATGTGGTAGTTGTTATAATAACAATTCATAATCTCTAGTTTCAGCTCCTATCCTAGAGATGTCCTTTATACACAGTCACAGTCCATCTACCCTCATCACACCCTCTCAGGGAAGAGAAGAGGATGAGGAGAGCCTGTATGGTTATTGATATAAATATAATAATGCTCTCTGATCCAAAAACACTATGTTTACTTACCTTGTCTTGTAAACTGTTTATCTGTTTTGTCATTTGTGGATATTAAAAGCTACACAGATCTAAAGTGGAAAGTTTGATTCTCTCTCATTAATAAATGTTATTCTGGTCGTTATTGTATTCTTATAGTCACAGAGTGCATAAATAGTACTAGTTACCTGCAAAGCACTTGGGCACTCTGGCCCCATGTGTTTTCAGAGATCACACAGTTTTGAGAAAGGGGAATTGGTAGCAAATGAAACCAAATAAGAAACAGAAACAGCAACAATACTTCTGGGACTCGAAGCCATGATACTTGCTAACATTTAATAAGCTGAATTTGTGATGCCCATACAGTAGTGGTTCCCAAACAGAGAACCTCATTTAAGAAATGAGAACAGATAGATATGGGCAAGTTCAGTGTACTGAGTTTTTTCCATAATGAGAAATTCACTTACTTTAAAGGACCAGCCTGTATTCTGAGATTTGCTTTTTAGAGTTAAAACATTCTTTTAAACAATAATGATAATGGAAAATTATACTTTATCTTTTGGTTCACTAAATGGTGGTAAAATGTCTCTATTATTATATTGAAGTTGTATTTAGAATGAAAGCATGTTCTTGGATCCACTGTTTTAAATGATCATATTTGTTATTGGGCTTGAGGCATAGTTTTAGCAGTCTTAGATGAAAGTGGGTGCCGTGAGTTAGGAGCTGATAGAATGAACCCCAGGTCTGGATAACTCAAAGAAATGTGATGAACAAACAAATAAGTCATGTTAAGTTTTTAAATAGAAAATGTGTTGCTTGATTAATATCTGCACATGTATTTAAATATGCATAGTTAATATTTCTCTAAGAAATGAGAAGCAGGAAAATTTTTACATAAATACATAGAGACAAATCAAATTCTTTCCTCTAAGCTTTTTCTTAAAGATATTATTCATTTTCTCTTAAAATTAAAAAAAAAACATTTAAACAGGAAGCATTATTGCTGAATATATTTTACAGAAATTCTTAAGAAAACATCTTTAACTTAGTTATATACTGATTCTCCAGGATTTATAAGCATTAGTTCCAGACAACTAAGATGCTTGGGATCACTGAAATTTAACAAATAACCAAGACTTATCTGTTGATTTTACTGTCTTTGTGATTTTACTATCTTTGTGACTCTTCACTGAGTTAGAGGGAAATTTAGTTTAATTTTGACACTGGTATCTACTTCTACTATTTTACATATTATTTAATCTCTGTTCCAGGGGCTGGAATTGTGCTTATTTACACAATATTCCCCTTAGGAAGGCCTACTCTCAGTGTGTGTGTTCAATAAATATTAGTTGGCCCAGGGATGATCAAAATAGAGAGAACAAATGTGCAGCCCATCAGTGGTGGTACCTGTAATAAACAATCTGTATATGAATTTGAGGCCACAATTCTGGTTCTAATTGTGGTCTATGTGGACACTATCTTTTTGGGGTTCACCTCAGTCAGTGAATGGAAAATTATGAAGTAATATTAAAATAATTCCACAGTTCATTTTCAAACACTGAAGACAAAGATCATAGCATGAGGATACCATTCAGAATGATTTTATCTTTAAAATTTTCTATCAATTTTCATTTCTTTCCCATCAGCTACTCTGCATATGGGCCCCTGTCCTATAAGAGATCCCTTGTAGCTTTCAAAGGGTAACTTGTTAATACAGGGTGGAGCAAAAGTAGGTTTATAGTTATGAGTGTGCAAAACAGTTTATTCTTGTATTATTATTTATTAATTATAGTATTATTTTCAATATGAACAACTGTAAACCTACTTTTGCCCCACTCTGTATAAACAAAAGTGCCAACATGCTGTCACAAAATGGCAAGTTCCAAGGTTCTTTTGGATGAATGTAGAAGAATAAAAAAGGTACTGCCGGTATAAAAAAAGTGTAAATAGTGATTAATTTAGTTAAATATTATTTAAATACATACACATGCATACATATACATGTATATCAAAGTTATATACTAGTCAACAAGAATGAGATTCTAGATTAATTTTGTCCTTTTAATTTTATCCATGAACCTGATCTAAGGATATGAATAAGTAATAGAGTAAATTCTAAGCAATTCTGAAATGACATTGTTCTGATCATATTTGGACTTTGTTTTATATTGTGCACCTGATAAAATGGAGCCTATGAGGGATGAACTGAGATAAAATATGTACAAATTAAGTAATAAGAAGGGTAATCAGGACTTCCAGCCAAGATGGAGGTGTAGGTGAACACACTATGCCTCCTCGCACAACAAAAATTAAAGACAACAAAGGTTTAGAAACAAGAAAACAACCAGAACTGATAGAAAATTGAACTGTACGTAAGTCTAACAACCATTCATCCAGACCAGTAAGAGGGGTGGAGTAGTGGCAGGAAAAAGTGGAGGTTGGAGGACCCGGGTGCTTGGCAGCAGCAGCTGGAAGACCCCAGGTGTGCATGCAGTGACTAGCAGACCCCAGATGCACAGGTGGCAGCTAATGGACCCTAGGCACAGGGTGGCAATGGTGCAGACCCAGTGAGGCCACACAAGGCAGCTGGCTGACTAGGTGGTCCCACATTCGTGCACAGATAATCCAGGTGAAGGGGCAGTAGCAGAAGGAATTGGAATCTGAAAAGAGAGCAGAGCAAGTGCCATTATTTCCTCTCAGACCCCGCCCCCACATACACCATCACTAACCAGCAACTGGGCTGCCTTGCCCTGGGGAACATCTAAGGCTCTGCCTCTCACTATATAACAGCTATGACCAGACAAAAAAAAATCCCCAAAATGTCTCAAACGGGAGAACAAATCAAAGCCCCACACCCAATTTATCTAAGCAATGAAGAGATAGCCAACCTATCAGATGCACAGTTTGAAGCCCTGGTGATCAGGATGCTCACAGAATTGGCTGATTTTGCTCACAAATTAGATTAACAAATGCAGGCTACAATAAGTGAAATGAAGGAGAACGTACAGGGAACCAATAGAGATGGTAGGACAACTGGGACTCAAATCAATGGAGTGGACCAGAAGGAAGAAATAAACAAACAAACAAACAGAAAACAAGGAAGAAAACATAATTCAAAAAAATGAGAAGAGGCTTAGGAACCTCCAGGACATCTTGAAATGTCCCAACATCTGAATTATAGGGGTACTGGAAGGGGAAGAGGAAGAGCAACAAGTGGAAAACTTATTTGAACAAATAATAAAGGAGAACTTCCCCAATCTGGCGAAGGAAATAGACTTCCAGGAAGTCCAGGGAGCTCAGAGAGTCCCAAAGAAGGTGGACCCAAGGAGGAACACACTAAGGCACATCATAATTACATTACCCAAGATTAAAACGAAGGAGAGAATTCTAGAAGCAGCAAGGGATAAAGGCAGAGTCACCTACAAAGGAGTTCCCATCAGACTGTCAGCTGATTTCTCAAAAGAGACCTTCCAGGCAAGAAGGGGCTGGAAAGAAGTATTGGAAGTCATGAAAGGCAAGGACCTACATCCAAGATTGCTCTGTCTAGCAAAGCTGTCATTTAGAATGGAAGGGAAGATAAAGTGCTTCTCAGATAAGGTCAAGTTCAAGGAGTCATCATCATCAAGCCCTTATTCTATGAAATGTTAAAGGGACTTACCTAAGAAAAAGAAGATAAAAATAGGACAGTAAAAAGACAGCAAACTCACAGATATTAACAGCCAGACCTAAGACAAAAGCAAACTAAGCAAACACCTAGAACAGGAACAGAAACACAGAAATGGAGATCACATGGAGGGTTAGCAACAGGGGAGTGGGAGGAGGAGAGAGGAAGCAAAGGTACAGAGAATAAGTAGCATAGATGGTGAGTAGAAAATAGACAGGGGGAGAGCAAGAATAGTGTGGGGAATGTAGAAGCTAAAGAACTTATGACACATGGACATGAACTAAAGAGGGGAATGTGGGTGGGAGGGGGTGTGCAGGGTGGAGGGGAATGATGGAGGAGAAATGGGACAACTGTAATAGCATAATCAATAAAATATATTAAAAACAACAAAAAAACCCAAAAACAAAATATAGAAGGGTGATCAATAGTAATAGAAGAAAAACTGGAGGAATTTTGAAGACTGTGTCTTTAAGAAAGTATATAGTGAAATGATAGTTTAAGAGGCTGTCTTCAAATTATGAAGGACTGGCATGTTAAAGATTTATAAAGATATTTATATGTATATGTGCATATATGCATGTATCCTGGGTTACTTCAGAGGAATAAGACTAAGGTCAATGGATGAAGATACAGAAAAGTACATTTCTGTATAATTCAATTAAAATATAAAAAATTTGAACTGTTTGAAATGTGAATGTGAACTTATGAAGTGGAAAAACTCCTCTTTTTCTCCCTACTCCCTTCAAAAATTTCAGTTAGAGTTAAGAATATGTAAGTAAAGTGCATTCCAAGTCTTAGATTCTATGACTCTAAGAATTAAACACAAATTATTTTCCTGAATATGTATCTATTATCAACTCTTATAAAATCAAGTACTTTATTTATTATTAAATCAGATTCCTGAAACTAGTAGTCATAAAAGTTTGGACTACTTCTAAAAACTGTTCAAAATATGGAATGCAAATAAAAACTCAGTTTTCCACAAATGTATCCGCTAGTCTGGTCTTTGCAGAAATTATGCAACTCAATTTAATGAAACCTAACCTCATGTTTTATCACTCCTCAACCTCCATCAAAATGTAAATGACTTGTTTCACTTGTTTTTAAAACTTACCTTTGACTCTTTCCACCTTTATATAGGGAGACAGTGAAATATGGCAATATATTTAAAAACTCAGACCAGTGTCTGGCTTAGTGACTTACTAGCTTTGTGACCATGGATAAACTCATAACCTCTCTGGGATATTAATTCTTAACCATTCACTGACTCACTGTGAGTATCAAATAATATAATGTATAGTGTAATGTAGCCTTACATGGAGCCTGGTTCACAATATTACCCACTAATATTTTCAACATTCAGACTAATTGATTTTTCTGAGAATAAGTATGATGCATACTCTTTAAGTATTGCCTAAATTAAGGGGTTTGAAGTCTTGAATATTTTCCAAGTTCTCAGTATATGTTTTTCATTGGAATACCTACTTATCCATTCTACAGATGTTCATTAAAAAGATACAATGTGGTATTCTGTTAGGCTCTGTTATATATACCAAAAATCCAATAAAAACAATGATAAATATAATTTGTTTTATTTATTTTAAATAAAGTAAACAACAGCCTAGCCTTCATAGAGGTCATAGATTAACATAGACAGACAAGTAAGCAATTGTACTAAATATCATTAGTACTGTGATAAAAAGTGTGACTATATAATTTATTATACTTAAAGTAGCATTTTACATTAGCTATTTTCTCAGTCCATGAATATGAGAAATGCATAATTATAATACAAGGAGGGCTAACAGGTCTGTGTGATTTCTTCACTTTAAGAAACTTCCCCTCAAAGTTCTATGAAAAAAACTGTGATAAAATGAGTTGATAATTTCATATAGTACCTAAATCAACATACAGCAAAAAAAATCTTTCATCACTCATATAACTGTGTAAACAATTGTAATCAGAAATACTATGTAATGGTCATTTAAAGACAAATATTGAAAGTAGGTAAAACTAGGAAATAATAAAAGGTGAGGAAAACACTTTCAAGAACCTTATTAGTCTCTATATAATCCTCCATATCTGTTTTCTCTCCATTGTAATTAATTAACTCTAGTCAAAGTCGATTAGCTAGTAATGATTTCATATTGCTGTGTCACAATCTTGATTTGATTTAGCATCCTTAATATTTGAGAGAAAAACACAATGAATTTGTGAAAAAAATCCAGTGATTTAGTAGGTGTCTCCCCCTTCAATGATCTTATGATTGAATTTTAACTGATAGCATTCTCTAGGGAAATTATTTATAGCTATGTTCTGAAGCAGGGAGCACATCCAGAAAAGAGCTGCTGAGATGTGTTTGAAAAGAAATGGCAGTTACACCAATATATTTTGGGGGAAATATATGATAGCTATGTTTCCTTAGGTAGAATGTGAGTGAAGTCAACTATATTTAAGGTTTCACCTGATTGTGCTTATTTTACTCAATTAAAATCCAAGTTAGGTGTTATTTATCTCAAAGAGATATGAGTGAATTAGATTGACTTTTTACACTGGCTAAGGTGATATTCACTCCTCAAAAGGTAAAGGCAATGTAGACATGTTATATAAAGATACCATACCTAGCACTTCATTTCCACTTGCAAGTTGAGCAAAATATAACCATTCACAGTAGTTGTATTTCAATGACTTAAAGACATTTAAGTCTTATGGTGGAACAGGATATTTTTAAAGCTGAAATTGAGTAGTAGATTGTCCTGGGCTTCAATCTGTTTTGTCACTCACAGGTTAGTTAGTGAGACATTGGATTAAGCATCTGAATTTCTGTTTGCTTTATCAAAATAGGAGTCTTTTGGTTACAAATTACTAAAAACAACATAAAGTATCTTAGGCAATTAGGATAATGCATAGGCTGATGTAATTAAAAAAATGAACCAAGGTCAAGGATAAAGCTTGGGGATGCCCAGAAATAGAGAATCCAGTACCACCAGGATTTCTCTCTTCAATGCCATTTACCTCCTTTCTCTTAGGTTAGCTTTTTCTTCACAGTCTTTTCAATAGAAAGCACAGACCTGTTTTTCTTACATCACATGACAGGCATCTCATGGAAGAGCTTTGATTAAGCTGGCCTACATGAATTGTCCATGTACAAATCCAGGCAAATGGAATCGTGTACTTGACAGCAGCCATTAGAATGCCATGGCTGAAAGGAGGAGAGGAGCTGGTCACTAAACAATCACATATTGATCAAATAAGGTAGAAGTGTTGAGTATAGAAAAAAGTAGACTTCAACTATGTTAACAAGGTTTTTTCTGAGAATTATAAATTTATAACCAAGACTGGCACATATTAAGCATTTAATATACATAGATTTTGTTTTCCTTATATTTCTTCCCTTAGGGATGGCAGAATAATTGGAATGACTCTAACATTTTAGTTCCACTGTATCTTCTGTTTCTGTAGCCAAACTATATTTATTTTATCTCTCCAAGAATTCTTTTGAAATCCCAGTTTGTTTAATTAAAAAAGAGTCCCTATGGAAGAAAATAGCATGATATTGTAGCCAATAAGCACACGTTTGGTCATACAGACTTTAGTTCAACTCTCACTTTTGCCACTTGCTAGCAGCTTCCTCATCTATAAAATAAGAATGAGGCAAGTTTAAGACTGTAATAATATCTATGAATTTCTTAACAGGGTGTTCAGAAAGCAGTATATAAGTGATAGTTATTATTAGGATAGTCATGGTGCTTTTTATTTTCCAAGGAACCCTAACCTGTCAACTTGTCTCATCTGGAGAACCTGATGACCTGAAGACATCCAGCAGATATTTGTTGAGTGTTACCACTTACTGCTCTTAACCTTTAAATATACAGAGATATATTTATATTTCTGTATATTGCAGAGATACACAGTTTTTTTTTAATTTTTAATAAAGGAAGAAAAACAAAGACAGTGTAAATCAATGAGAGGAGCAAATGAAAAGTTCGTCAGTTGTGAATCCTAATTTCAATTTTTCCATTCACATATTTTGTGATTTTGAAGAAGTCTTTAGCTTCTTTCTTTATTCTACCTGGCCTAATTTCCTCATTTGTAAATCTGAAATGAAATACTACTTCTTAATAGCACAGTTTGCTTGCAAAAAAGTAGTGATAAAAGGTACTATAAAAAGTCAATGTTTAATAGTGAGCTATAATTAACCTGTGGAATCAGGTTGTTAAAGACATATGATACACATTCTTTTCAAATACACATGGAACATTTTCAAAGATAGACCACATGATGGGACACAAAACAAGCCTCAACAAATTCAAGAAAATTGAAATCATACCAAGCATTTTCTCTGACCACAAGGGACTGAAACTAGAAACCAACCCCAAGGGGAAAACCCTAAAATCCTCAAAATAATGGAGATTGAATAGCATGCTATCAAACAATGAATAGGTCAAGAATGAAATTAGGGAGGAAGTCAAAAAGTTTCTGGAAACAAATGAAAATGAACTCACAACAACCCAAAACTTATGGGACACAGCGAAGGCAGTCCTCAGAGGGAAGTTCACAGTGATATAGGCCTACCTAAAAAAGATAGAAACATTTCAAATAAACAACTTAACCCTACTCCTACAAGAACTTGAGGAACAACAACAAAGACAGCCCAGAGCAAGTAGAAGGAAGGAAATAACCAAGATCGGAGCAGAATTAAATGACATAGAGACTAAAAGCACAATTCTAAGGATCAATGAATCCAGGAGCTGGTTCTTTGAAAAGATAAACAAAATCGACAAGCCTTTAAGCAGTCTCATCAAGAAAAAAAGAGAGAGGACCCAAATAAACACAATCAGAAATGAAGAAGGAGAGATTACAACTGACACCACAGAAATAAAAGGATTGTAAGAAATTACTATGAAGAACTGTATGACAAGAAATTTGAAAACCTAAGTGAAATGAACAATTTTCTAGAAAAATACAATCTCCCAAAACTCGATGAAGAAGAAGCAGAAAGCCTGAACAGACCAATAACAGCAGATGAAATTGAAGCAGTAATCAAAAAACTCCTAACAAACAAAAGCCCTGGATGAGATGGTTTCACAGGAGAGTTTTACAAAGCATTTAAGGAAGAGCTAACCCCTATCCTTCACAGAGTATTCCAAAAAATCCAAAATGATGGAAGACTCCCAAACTCTTTTTATGAAGCCAGCATCATCCTAATCCGAAAACCAGATAAAGACACAACAAAGAAAGAAAACTTCAGGCCCATATTGCTGATGAACATAGATGCTAAAATCCTCAAAAACATATTGGCAAAATGCATCCAACAATACATTAAAAAGATGGTACACCATGACCAAGTGGGATTCATCCCAGGGATGCAAGGATGGTTCAACATTCACAAATAAGTAAATGTAATACATCACATAAGCAAAAGCAAAGACAAAAATCACATGATCATATCAATAGATGCAGAAAAAGCATTTGATAAGGTACAGCACCTATTTATGATAAAAACACTCAGCAAAGTGGGAATTGAGGGAGCATTCCTCAACATAATAAAGGCCATATGTGAGAGACCTACAGCCAACATTATACTCAATGGGCAAAAACTAAAATCTTTTCCACTAAGATCAGGAACAAGACAAGGTTGTCCACTTTCACCACTTCTATTCAATATCGTATTGGACGTATTAGCCACAGTGATTAGACAAGAAAATGAAATAAAAGGCATCCAAATTGGAAAGGAGGAAACAAAACTATCATTGTTTGCAGATGACATGGTAGTGTACATACAAAATCCTATAGACTGGGCCAAACTACTGCTCGACCTAATAAATGAATTTGGCCAAACAGCCAGATACAAAGTCAATATCCACAAATCAAAGGCATTTTTGCATACAAACAATGAAACAGCAGAAGCAGAATTCAAGAAAAAAATTCCATTCGATATAGCAAAAAGAAAAATAAAATACCTAGGAATAAACCTAATCAAGGAGGTAGAAGACTTGTATGCAGAAAACTACACAACACTGAAGAAAGAAATCAAGGAAGACACAAACAAATGGAAACATATACTGTGTTCATGGATCAGAAGAATTAACATCATCAAAATGTCCATACTACCCAAAGCAATGTACAGATTCAATGCAAAACCTATTAAAGTACCAATGGCATATTTCACAGACATAGAACAAACACTTCAAAAATTTATATGGAACCATAAATGACCTCGAAGCTGCAGCAATTTTCAGAAAGAAGCAAAGTAGGAAGAAACACAATACCTGACACCAAACTGTATTACAAGTCCACTGTAATCAAAACAACCTGGTACTGGCATAAAAACAGGCACATGGACCAGTGGAATAGAACAGAGAGTCCAGAAATAACCCCAATTCTCTATGGTCAATTAATATTTGACAAAGGGAGCAGCAACATAAAATGGAGTAAAAATAGCCTCTTCAACAAGTGGTGTTGGGAGAACTGGACAGCTACGTGCAAAAAAAATGAAACTCGAACACCAGCTTACACCATACACAAAAATAAATGCAAGGTGGATAAAAGATTTAAATATAAGCTGTGACACCATTAAAGTCCTAGAGGAGAACATAGGCAGGAAAATCTCAGATATTTCATGCACCAACATTTTTACTGATATGTCCCCTAAAGCAAGGGACATAAAAGAAAGAATAAACAAATGGGGTCTCATCAAAATAAAAATCTTCTGCATGACTAAAGAAAACAGTATTGAAATAAAAAGAGAACCAGAAAACTTCAGGCCCATACGGCTGATGGACATAGATGCTAAAATCCTCAATAAAATACTAGCAAACCGCATCCAACAACACATTAAAAAGATCATACATCATGACCAAGTGGGATTCATCCCAGGGATGCAAGGATGGTTCAACATATGCAAATCAGTAAATGTAATACATCACATAAACAAAAGCAAAGACAAAAATCACATGGTCATATCAATAGATGCAGAAAA